>CAUYRH010038447.1:0-48521 GCA_963574655.1 Perodicticus potto | reverse complement strand
GCTCTTATTCCTTGCTGATCTTACATTCTGCACAAACAGGAAATGAAAGCTAAGGCAGAGCTATAAACCAGGCTAAGAGTTCTGAAGGCATGCCCCAAAACACCAACTCAGAAAATTAAGCAAACTCCAAGTTGGTTCTTTGATAAGATCAACAAAATTGACAACCTTTAACTAAAATAACCAAGAAAAAAAGAGAGTCAAGTGTCAGCAAGCATATAGGGAAATAAGAACTTTAAAAACCCAGCTGGTGGATGTACAAATTAGTGTAGCTACTTGAAAGTGATGATAGGCCATTTAGTAAAGCTGAAGACATGCACAGAGCTACAACTCCCAACTCCACAATAAAGACAAACTCTCAAATGTGGCTGATGAAGTAGCAGACAAAAATATTTACTGCATACTATTTTTAATAAAGACAAAGTGGATGAAAAAAAAAAAGTGACATAAACTTCTAGGCTCTTGGTTTCCTGTTTAATAGTCAGACAAATAATGGTCTTAATTGCTCATGAAAGACCTGTAAGATCTTACAAGGAAAAGCTGACAAAATGAGAAAAAGTAAAGCAGCGCAGGCTTGCCCTACCGGAAGAAAGAACCCCACTGGGTTATAGCAGGTGATCCCTGATTTTTGCTTTATCTTCCTTACCTTTTCATTTCCTTGGTTATAGCTGCAGGGTGACAGAGCAGAGAATACCACTTAGTGAGCCGCTGTTGGTGTGAAACTGCCTTATTGCTTTGTGGAAAGAAATTGCAGGAAGCATTTTTAGATATTGATATCTGTTTGTCAGAGAAAGTACAGTCATTCATAGAGGGTTTCGACAGGTCAATTTTGCAGAGAGAATCAACCATCTGAAATCTGTGATTTCATATTTTCAAATGTCTGGCTTCACCTAGCTTCACAAGATGGGCCCAGGAATCTTTGCCAACCCTTCTCCACCTCCCATCCCCATTCCCTGGCTACCCCAAATTTGGAGAAAATATTTCCACATGCTTTAGATTAGTATAATCACTTATTCTCCAATTTATTTCATTTTTAAATGAGAACTTAGCTGGTTAAGCATCATCTGTTTCCAGAAGGTCCACAGCATCTGTCCTAACTGAGGACAAATGTCCCTGGGATTTTGCTGATCGACCACCAGGGGCACATGGTTTGCAGCCTTTACTTTCGGTAACTGGTCTGTGTTTTTCCAAATGAATTTACATTTTTATGATCAAATGATTACTTCTCTAGAGACGCATACCATGAACGTCTGGCTTGCTATTATTACATGTACAAGTCATAAAGCTATGTAATAAGACTCATAAAAACATGCAAATAGTCCTTTTCCAAGGAGGAAAGGAACATGATCAGTCCTAAAATCAAGAAATTTTGCAAAGCTGATTGCTCTGCTGGGGAATGACAGGAAGGAGAAGAAAAAGTCCTCTGAGATGTCCATTCCAAAATAAATACATAAATAAATGCATAAATGCATAAATAAGTACATAAATAAATAAGCAAGCAAGCTACGCAACTCTGGAATTTTGCATGGCCAGAGTAGCCATGATTGGTGGTTGGCAGAGGGGGGCTGCTGCACTGATCTGTCCATTCCTGCTTCCCATCATGGACCCCTCTGGAAGCCCCATCACTCAAACTCTCCACCCTTGGACGCCAGCATGGGGCCCACCTCTCCACTGACCACTTACATTTCTTTCTCGCCATGCTGCCACCCCCTGGGTCCCTTCCCTGCCATCTCCTTCCCAGTTTCCTTCAAGGGTTCCTTGACCTAGGTCTTTCCTATAAATAAATATTCATGCTCTATTCTTAGACCTATTTTTGGAGCTCTCTCTGGACTTGCATATCTCTCTACCTCCTGAAAGCTGCCTCTCCCACAGAATTCAGTTCATGTAATAAAAGTGAACTTTTCATCTTCATTGTCTGCTCCCAAAGAAAATAGAACAAAAACTCTCCTCTGCAACCTGGGTTCCCTATCTGAGGGAGTGACACCACCCACTTTAGGTTCTTTAGAAAACCATACATTATCCCTTGACCATGTTTCAATTCCTACAATCAATTAATCACCAAATCCCACTGTTTAAATCTCCCAAATGTCCCTCAAATCCACCCATTCCCTGCCATCCCATCCCCACTGCCTCTCCTCAGTTTAGCCTAAATGTCTTTCACCTGAACAACAACAAAAGCTTCCTATCTAGTTACCCTACCCCTTGTAATTGCTCTAACTAAAACCAATTTCCACATCACAGCCAGAGTAGTATTTCTAAAAAAAAATCTGATCAGGCCTTTGCCCTGTCTAATCTGTCATTGTTTGTCCATTGCTCTCTATATTAAATCCAACAGCTCAGCATGGTATTCTCTTGCTGCTTCCTCCCATCTGAGTCTCCGGTCTAATCATCCTAAACCACTTGCTTCCTTACCACGATGTTTTGTCTTTCTGGGTGTTTGTATATGTGTACATTCCTACCTCTGCCTGTTCATTCTTCGTTGGTCTTCTGTAAAGATTTCCTGATTCTCCCTGGTTTAGAGCAGTTATCCCTCATCTGTGCTCCAAGAGCAATCAGCCTTCTGCTTTTACCCCTGTGCTTACTCCACCAATACTTGCCTCTTTAACCTGAGTGTGTCCTTCCCGCTTTGCTACTTGTCTTTAAGAGCAGTGTTGCTCTGGACTTTCACCAAAGACACAACCCTGTTGCCCCCCAAATAACCTTAAGCTCATCGAGATAAAAAGGTCAGACAAAACTGATAATAAATAGATAGGCAAACTCAAATGGCAACTGCACTTTGAAGCTTATTTTGATTTAGAAGATACAAGTACAGAAGCAGATGATAACTGTGGGTGAGACTTTGAAATGGAAACAGATGTTAAGCTCAGTGCCCAAGGCTTGTTATGTGATCCTTGATGCTATTAGATTGTGGGCAGAGACTGTGTCTATCAGTGAAACCCTACTGAAATAGTTGTCAAAAGAATGGCTGGTAATTGTAGAGCTACATGTAATTGGGGGGAATGATGTAAAATTCATTGTGAAGACTGAGTTTGCAATATCTTTTTCCTCAATACCCCTGTAGTCATTAAGTCTAAATTCTACGACAATATTTGGAGGAAGGATGAACAGACATAACATTGCTCTACTGTGTGTCCAGGCAAACCACTGTGGGGGATACAGAGCTGAATAGCAAAGAGCTATAGTATTAGAGACGAACGCTGGACTGGGAATAAAAGATCCTCACTCTAGGACTTTCACAAGTCGATTTCTGCTCCTGTAAATTTGGGATAGTTGTACTTAGCTTGTGAGTCGGATGTGAAAAGTGAAGGAGATGATTATTTTCGGACCGTCTCTGTCCATTTAGGCCGTTACCACAGAGCACCATAGACTGGGTGGCATACGAACAACAGACGTTTACCACTCAAAGTTCTGGAGTCTAGAACTTCAAGTTCAGACATTTCTGCTGAGGGTCTGTTTCCCAGTTCACAGCCAGTGGTCTTCTCGTTGTGTCTTCACATAGCAGAAGGGAAGACGGAATTCCACGGGGTCTATTTTATAAGGGCTCTGTTCTCAACCATGAGAGCTCTGCCTTTATGACGTGATCATGTCCCAAAGGTCACCTCTCCTAACATCATCACATTGGGGATTAGGTTTCAACACAGGAATGTGGGAGACACACAACAGACCATAGCACAGGTGCTCATAAGGAATAGTTTTATTTATTTCATAAAACACGACTCCTCCTTAGCAAGTGGAACAGCTGGCAGGGGAGAGGAGCCCAACATGTACAAACCAAAACATAATGCAGGGCAGGAGTTGAACTTTTTTTTTGAGACAGAGACTCAAGCTGTCACCCTGAATAGAGTGCTGTGACATCACGGCTCACAGCAACCTCCAATTCCTGGATTCAAGCGAGTCTCCTGCCTCTGCCTCCCAAGCAGCTGGGACCACAGGCGCCCGCCACAATGCCTGGCTATTTTTTGGTTGCAGCCGTCATTGTTGTTTGGCGGGCCCAGGCTGGATTCGAACCCGCCAGCTCAAGTGTACGTGGCTGGTGCCTTAGCCCATTGAGCCACAGGCGCCGAGCCAGGACTTGAACTTTTGAGAAGAGAAAGGTGTGTTACCTGACTAGGGAAGCAGGGAGTGGCACTCACTGCAGTGGTCACCTGCCCCTCCCAGGTTCTCCTGCCCACCTCAGACTTTACCTGCAGCCCCCATCACCGCTGACAGGCTGCTCTGTGGTGCTGCCTCTGACTTGGAAGGCCTAAAGTACAGCAGGTTCCACAGAAACCACTGGAAGCCCTTCTATACGAGCAAGTCCTCCCTTGAAATCCAATGTTATCTGTAGCAATAAGGCCCAACTGTGATGCCAAACTATTAAATATAATTCAGTCCCTAGCTGTTCAGGTGATTTCTTTTGAAAAGTTTATTTTCTTAGGAATCTATTTTTCCTCCTACTGCCTTCCAACAGCTCCATAACCTTGGCATCTCCTCTCATGCAGATACCTGTGCTTCTTATGAATGACCATAAATCTCCCTCTGTGCTCCAGGTGCCCACCTTCCCTATGAGTTACACACTAGGGCAAAGGAAGAGTTTATGCAAAGCCCCAGCCACACCCCAGCTGACCGGTCCCCTACACCTTTGCCTTCTGTGGTCCTTGGAACAGAGATACATTCCCTATACCACATGCACTACCACTCCCCTGCCTTGTCCTTCCCAAGTCTACACTCCACCCCTGCTTAGAGGATTTATACTATCTTATTACCTCTTCTTAGAAATTATCCCCAATCCCATGCTTATGGACTAGTAGAATCAACATTGTTAAAATGTCCACACTGCTCAAAGTGATTTACAGATTCAATGCGATATTCATCAAAATACCAACATCATATTTCACAGATCTAGAAAAAAATGTTTTATATTTCATTTGGAACCAAAAAGGAGCCAAAATAGCAAAGCAGTATGAAGCAAAAAGAACAAATATGGAGGCAATACATAACTTGACCTCAAATTATACTACAAGGCTATAGTAACCCAAACAACATGGTACTATTATAAAAGTAGAGACATAGACCAATGGAATTGAATAGAGAACCCAGATATAAAACCATCTACCTACAACCAACTGATCTTTGATAAAGCAGACAACAATATACCACTGGGGAAAGGATACCTTATTCAATAAATGGTGCTAACAAAAATTGGATAGCCACATGCAGAAGAATGGAACAGGACCCCTATCTCTCACCATATACAAAATTAATCCAAAATGGATCAAGGACTTAAATGTAAGTCAGGAAACCATAAAAATTCTAGAAGAAAATATAGGAAAAGCTCTTCTAGATATTAGCCTATGCAAAGAACTTATGACTAAGACTCCAAAGGCAAATAAAGTAACAACAAAAATAAATAAACAGGCCTTAATTAAATTAAAGAGCTCGGCACAGCAAAGGAAACAATCAACATAGTTAATAGGCAATACACAATACAGGAGAAAATATTGGCAAACTATATATCCTGTAAGAGGGCTGATATCCAGAATCTACAAAGAACTCAAACAAATCAGCAAAAAGAAAGTAAATAATTCTATTTTAAAAACTGTGTGAAAGACATGAACAGAAGTTTTTCAAAAGGTGATAGACCAATGGTCAACAAACAAATGAAAAAATGCTCCACATCACTACTCATCAGGGAAATGCAAATTAAAACCACAGCGGGATACTAACTTACCCCTGTCAGAATAACTGTTATTAAAACATCCAAAAGCAATAGTTGCTGGTGTGGTTACAGAGAAAAAATAATGCTTATAAACTATTGGTAAGACTGCAAATTAGTGCAACCCTTATGGAAAACAGTACAGTGATTCTTCAAAGAAATAATATTAGACTTACTTTTTGATCCAGCAAACTCTCTACCAGGAATCTACCCAGAGGAAAAAAAATCATTTTATCAAAAAGACACTTGTATTTGAATTTTTAATGCAGCACAACTTGCACTTTCAAAGACGTGTAATAAACCTAAGGGCCCATCAATTCCTGAGTGGACAAATAAAATGTGGTATATGTACACTGGGGATTACTACCAAGCCATAAAAAAGAATGAAATAATGTTTTTGGTAGCAACTTGGATGGAACTGGAGACCATAACTCTAAGCATCTCAGGAATGGAAAAACAAACGCCACATGAACTTCCTAATAATTGGAAGCTAAACAATGGGTGCACGTAGGCACGGAGACAGACAGTGGGCACCAGAAAGAGAGGCCATGAGGGGATGTGGGATAGAAACTTACTTGCCGGGTGTAATGAACATTATTCAGGTAATAGGCACACTAGAAGCCGCAGCTTAAGCATTATATAAGGTATCCATGAAATAAAAACACTTATGCCCTCTCAAAATTTTGAAAAAAATAAAAAGCTACATTTTGGCCAGTCTTTACCAGCCTGTGAGTACAAACTAGATCCTTTTCAGAACAATGTATAATATTTGTTTTCTTCAAGACACTTCAAGACATTCTGGAAGTTTCCCATAGTGATGCACAGCGGCTCACATATTCCCCTAGAACAGTCTGCTTCCAGTAGGAATTCCATCTCCTCTTCTGTCTTGGACATGCTTTCTACTAATCTGTACTGCTCTTTTGCTCTGAAAACTATTCTCTCCCCAGAGCCATTTATTTTTCCTGTGGACCCCATAGCCTCCATCCTGCCCTGGGGACACCCTGGTCCCCACTAGGACTTGTCTACTCCTCCATCACCCCTGTATCCCACATGTATGTATTCAAGTGATGTCTCTGAAGTGTACTCGGGGAATGAGAGTTCTGCAGAATGCCAAGTGTGTTACATAGATTAAAAAGAAAGTGCTACTAGATTCCATGATTAAGTAATTTGAGGCATTCTAACTTGCTACTTCTCAAAAGATGCTCTTTGGACCAGCAGTATCAGTATCACTTGGTAGATTCTTAAAAATGCAGAAACTCAGTCCCATCTCATCCTTACTAAGGTTTTCTTCGGAGGACCAGCATCATCACACCCTTCTCTCATAATCCTTCCCTCAAATGAGCTCTCCTATGAGGTCCTTATTCTTCCAGCAGGTAGATTTCCAGAACACTAAACCCACCATCTTGCCAGATGTGGTCCGAAAGTTCAACTCAGGCTGACAAACGCAGACTGAAAAATGCATAGAGTTGATGCTCCCATAGCTGCTGTCAGGGCTTCCATGACAGCAGGCATTTGGCACATTGTGTTATAATTGGCTCTGGTTCTCCTTCCCCTGGCATGCTATGAGCCCCTTCAGGGCAGAGACCTTGTCTAAATCAGCTTTGTACCTTCACTACCCAACATGGCAAGTGCTTCAGGAGTGGTAATAAATGGAAGAACGCAGGCTCGTGGTACAGCTGGACTTACACCCTCTCTCCACTCACTCCCCTGCTGAGCTGTAGACTTTAGCCACCAGAACAGACAGAAGAAAACAGAAGTGGCACTTCCACACTCCATGAAGTGTGGCCCAAGACTTTTTCCCAAGTTATACTGAGGTCAAGCACAGCCTTGAAAGAGATTTGGTGAAATTAGCAAAGTTCATTTTCCCTTTTGTCCCTTCTAAGTCTACTGATCCTGGACTTCTCAGTTCCTCATTTTCTGAAAGAAACTTTTAGGCACTTAATGCCCCTTCCCTCCCCAGCTTAAGTTACCTTCACTGCAAAGTCTGCAAAGTGTAGAGAATCAAAACTGTAGAGGAAAATTAAATAGAGAAAATCTCTAAAGAGAGGGTCTGGGTATCTCCTACGAGATAAGTGATCTGCTTCCAAGTAGGCCTCCTTAAATCCTCTGAGTTAGAGTTCCCAAAGATCAGAGATGGTCCCAGTGTCGGGAGAATGCTGGCCTTGGCTAGGAGTCTATGTGGGCCCAGTTTTCTGTAGTGGGACCATCTTATCTCAGAAGCTGTCTCCTCCTCAGGAGGGCTAAAGTTTATAGATGGAACATTGAGCTGGGACTGAATTCTGAATTTTAATTCCTACAGTAAGAATATGCAGAGTGAGAACTTCCATAAAGCCAGGAAATGATCAGAATGGGAGGCGCTAGGAATCTTTGGCCACAATTTTATATCATTAAAGGGAGACTATTTACTCTGTGAATATCTTCCATCCTCTAGCCTTGCTTTTGCAACCTTGTGAGCCATAAGGGGTCAACCCTTAACTCCTATTACCCCTATCATTTAACACATATTTGCTGAGCACTTACTATATAGGCTAGACCCTTTGAGCTAAGTAAACAAGCCTTGCCCACTGAAAAAAGTAAGCCTCAGTCTCATTCCGTAGGGAGCTTAGGATAAGAAGTTTCATGGCCATGTTCACATAATAAATAACAGGGTTGAAATAAAAATATAGACACCTGGATTCCCAGCCCAAGTTCTTTCTTTACAGATGCCACTTGGGGACTGCCGTATGTGGAGGCTTCTCCGTTTCACTGTTTGTGCTAATCTTACATCATTTTGGATCATCTAAAGGCTATCTGATAGCCCATATATTTGTGAATTGATTTACTCAGGATATTGACTGCTTCCAGCATTTTGATAAAACTAAAACTGAAATTTTATTACCATCTTTCTTATCACAAGAAGGGAAACTGTGGTGCATACCTATAGTGTTAGCTTCTAGAAGGCTTGAGACAGGAGGAGCCCATGAGCTCAGGAGTTTGAGATCAGCCTGGGCAACATAGTTAAGACCGCATCTCCAAAACTAAAAATTTAAGGAAAGGAAAGAAGAGGCACTTTCATTTATTAACTTTATCCACTTGACAAGTACATGTTGACCACCTCCCATTGCCTGGTCCTATTGCAGACAGGATATTTGAAACATAACAATGGGGAAGAAACAGGAACTTTGCCTTCTTGATGTTTATACTCTAGAAAAATAAGATAGAAATAAACAATAAACTTAATGTAAAAGTAGGTTACATGTAACATCAGAAGAAGAGAATGCCGTGGTTTTACTTTGGTCACCTGCCGATCCCGTCCAATCATCCAGCAATGTACCTTCAGAGGAACTTTTATAAAACAGTGCTTCTGCTTTGATGAAAATTCTTCAATTATTCCCACTGTGTGGAGGATAAAGCCCCTGGCTCTGGCCTCTGCTTAACCCTCCAGCTGGGTCTCTTATCACAGATCTCTTTGCCACCCAACCTCCAAGTGTGCTATACCCATGCACACACCATGCTGTTTCATGTCTTTCAAAAGGTCTGGAAGAAAAATCGGTCACCCCTTTCTCTGGCTCTTCATTGAATTCTGTCCTTCATGGTCCCTTTGTAATACTTAAGGAACTATATCATGATGACTCACTACAATTCCCTAAAAGACATGGATCGGCTTATCTTTATATACCTAGGACCTGTAAAAAGAATGTATCTGATATATAATGGTTGATTGAGAATATTTGTGATGTCAGAGACACAACATGGAAGGTTATTAATTCCAATCCCAGGAGGAATTATAAGTGGCCAAATTATTTCTTAAGTTCTGTGTATTATATGGGGATTGGTTAAACATGGCCTGCAGGCCAACTATGACCTAACACCTAATTTTGTAAATTACTATTTGTTATAACACAGTAACTCCAGTTTGATTACATGTTGTCTATGCCAACTTTCACCCTGCAATGGCAGAGTTGAGTAATTGCAACAGAGACCATATGGCCCGTGAAGCCTAAAATCACTCTGTGGATCTTTACATTAAGAGTTTGTTGACCTCTAATCCTGGCTATGCCAGTCAGAGTTGGTTTGATCAAATTTTTAAAATGTATACAATTTGAATACCTTCTCTCCAGGCACTCCAGAAAAAAGCATAGAAGAGGCTCAGAGTCAAGGGTTGTTGGGCAAATGAATATAGAACAGTCCAGAGGAGATCCAATAAAAGATACAGTACATCATATTGATCTTCTCAAAGGAAAGCTAGTTTTTTTCTCTGACATGGCTTATATGATTGCACTTACTATTAGAGCTTGACATCTTAAATGAGTATTCCTTCAAGGAAATTGTAGCAATGAGTATATGAAACTACCCTGGATAGTCTTCATGGCATTTGATATACATTTACTGATCACCTGCTATATAAACAATTATCATTATCATCATAATAATTATTGTATCAAGCCTAGTATTTTAAAATTACTTTTAAAAGTCAGGGTAGACAAGAAGAAGACTATGAGATGGAGTGTGTCCTATGGGAGGCTCCTGGGCAATGCTCTCACAATGAATATCTAGGGAAGGAAAGGAAGTTGATTTGGAGAAAGGGAGAAGTTGAGCTACAATGAAACAACAACGAAAGTCTTGGGGTGAAGGAGGCTGGACTTAATGTGTCTGCAATGCCCATTATTAGCGCATATCACCAAGAGCAAGGGGAATCTCCATGCTGAAAGGCACTTCCTGGAAAGGGGCTAAAGCTGAGGGCTATAAGCTGTATGCTAAAAGTTCCCTTTGAGGGGAAAATCTGGGAAGCACAATTCTGTGTTCACTACAGTCCACCTTCATGCCACCCAGAATCTGCATAGAAGCTCTGAGGTCAGCTCCTCCAGAATTCATGGGGACTTTTCTTCTCGGGTAAACTTATAAAGGCAACAACTGTGGGACAAATTACAGCTTCCGCTGTTGCAGCTAGTCTTGAGGCCTCAAGTGATACTAATTATCTCCATCCCTACCACCCATCCTCTACTGCCCTTACCCAGCATTAGCACTCTGATCTCTAGGTGGCACAACCCAGACTATCTTCTCTGGAGGATCTGAGCTTCTGGCCACCACACTCTTCTCAGGTCATGGCTGCCACCCTTGTCCATTTACTATGAATATTAAAATCAGGCAGAGAAGTGTCATGAAAGGCAGGTGCAAAGCATGTTTTCCCTGTCTCCATGATGTAAGAGCAGCCCTACCTCCTCCTGGTGTGTCAAGGTCAATAGCCCCAGGCATGTTGCTAAGTCTTCTCCTTTCCTGCTGGTCCTTTGGCAAAGGGAGCCCAAAATGCCTAGATAGCAGCTGATGCTCAATGGAGCTCTTGTCAAGTCCACTGGTGAAAGCATGTCTCCTTTGAAAATCAGGCCCTAAAACTAGAGGCCCAGAGTTGTGGGAACAGGAAACTCTAACTCCCCTGAATAGTTTTCTAGGATTGATGATGAAATGGGCCATTTGTTCTTTTACCTCTTGGTTCCTAGACTTATATATTCTATCCATTTGGGACACAGCATTCATTTATCCCTCTGACCTGACCTCATTGTCATAATTTCACCTATTTTCCTTCTAATTATTAAATGTAACTGCCTGGACTTTATTATTGGACACCCTCACCATGCCATTGTGTTAGCAAATGTGGTTCTCTAAGCACTCCAGCTGTCAGCCCTTGTCTTTAGGAACAGCCACAAATGAGTTCTGGGAGATGATGGTACCCTCCTTCCTAATCCATTTCTTACTTCTTTGAGAAGTAGAGCTTTTTCTGGGTCCTCCCACTAAGAATACCCAGCTGGTGGTTTTCCAGATTACATGGTACATAGTGTACTAACATGCTCATTTTTCTGAGACTTTTGATCCACCATCTGCCATAGCAATTCTGGCATTTCTACCTTACATGATTCAAGCTATCACTTTCTTCATGCTTTTTAGAACCATCCTAACAACGTGTTAGACTCATCTCCTGGGGGCCTTGCTAGATTGTGAAATCCCACATCACAGAAAAGTGCATTCATATTGACAAATCTGCCCTCATTCGACTTTATGTTCCACCCCCTCCCTTTGGCTCCTGTAGAATCTACTCTGAGATGTGTTCAACTCTCCTGGTCCCTGTGTCTGCCCTATATTTGGGTGTAGTCCCTTTAGTCCCTTTGCACATCTAGCACTCTCTCGGGCCAATTTATCCAAACTTCAGATGAGAACATTAGATAAAGGCTGCCTCCAGGGACAGAGGTGGTAACCCCAGGGGAGGAGACCTTTTTCAGCTAAGGATGTTGCCTGGACAGAGCTATCAGCTGTGGTCCATCAACCAACAGAACTCTCAGCATCTGGGTAAATAACATCTTTGGTAGTGAAGGGGATGCATTCTGGATGGCACAATCTGGTGTCTACTATAAGTGCTTTTCTTATGGCCTCCCACAAGCTGTGCAAAAATAAGACCTGTATCTCAGGAGGTTAGCTCCTGGGAGTAGAAGATCTAACAGGTAGAGAACTTCTTGAAGGGAAAATTTTGTAGTCATACAATTACAACCAAAAACAAACCATTTAGTTCCATTCTTCCATGGTGACAAGGTACTGAGGCCTAGAGGTCAGATGACATGCACGAAGTTCACAGATGGGCTGTGGCTGAGACAGGAACCCAGATTGATTCCTGACCCTGCTCTAGACATCTTCTCCAAACAGACTTACCATCAGTTTGCCCTTATGTAACCCCCATGCAGTTTCTAAGACAGTACACACATATTAAGATGGAGACTCCCAGGATCCCAAGTCTCCATCCAGTAAACTTCTTTGGGGGGGGGTGGGGATCATTCATTGGGTGCTTCTCACCAGTTGCTCAGTCCTAAAGACAAACCTGACAGTCCCCCCAAGTCTGCCTAATGCCTGTCCCTGGTATGCAAGGTGTTGGCCAATTGCTCTGCAGGTGAAACCTTCTTGCAAACCCAGGAAATTCATGGTGACCCTATCTAATCTCCTCACTTTACAGGGAAAGCTACATGCCCCACATAACACTGTGAATTTTAGAGTTGGGGACAGAACACACGCTGGAGAAGGTTATGTCCTCGTCCTCCAGGAGTTAATCACAACTGCTGGGGAGAGCAAACTTGTAATTGTCTGTAATTGAAGAGAGTAGAAACCTAAGTGTAGAGATAACACCTCATAACACACCTGCAGATAAAACTAGGAACAGATTCCATTCAGTGTTTCCCACTGAATCCAACCCAAGTGGTTTTTGAGTGTGTTAGAGAAAAAGAGCAAGTGACCACCAGAGGCCCAGAGCTGCCTCTTCCCTGGGGCCTTCACCTCATTCTCTAGGTATAAAAACCAGCTCCAATCAACCATCCACCGCAGATTTCAGACTTTTTCCTCTCTTCATGATCCCTAAGAATGGATGGGCCCCTTTAGGGTACATAGTCAGGTCTTGATTATCATTTAAGGATAGAAGTATGACATGCTTCTAAGAAACCTCAAGAGGTCCACAACTGGAACTTACTTGGGTATGTTGGGGTGCAGGCTTCGTGCTTGTAGCCATGGAGACCTTTATGTCTCTAAATGGCACAAGCAGGAATTACAGGGAAGCGGCGCTCAGCTCTTCCTAACACGTGTCCTCCTGACACCTAGAGCTGTTTAGCTGAATGGCATAGTCTGCCCTTGGAAGTAAGTAGCTTCTCAACCCTTCAAATTTTCAGCAAACCATATGTCAGTAACACCACCAGTGGGGTTTCTAAATTAGGAAGAAGTCTTCAAGAGATAGATGCTTAGGTGCCAGCCTATGAGAGACACCTCAACACTTGCTGGCCCTGGTGGGGGAAGTGGCGGACAGAGAAGTAGCTCCTATAAATAATACGAGATTGTTTAGACTCCAACTATTATAAGAAGGAGATTCTTCACTATCTCTGAGCTGAGTGGCAACCACCCAGGCAGCACTGTGCCAACATTCACTCCCGTGTGCCTCTGCTAACGGTCTCTATGAATTGGGAATCCACGCCCATCCCTGTGTTGCAATAGTGTTCATGACTTTAACTTCTCTACATAGAACTCTGAAAGCACCCACACAGTCACCAGGATTTCTCAGCCTTTTGATATGTTTGTATACTGGACAGGCATTTAAATGACTACTGTGCTCTCTCGTCTCTCTAATATATCTTGTGACTTAAGTAAATAAAAGAGAAAGAATTCAGAGATTATATTTCAAGAGAATATTATTATATGTTCTGGCTTCTGTTGACAGTATTCATTTTAGGCACTAGATGTTCATGAAAAGGAAGAAGTGATTCCTCGGGGTCAGTCCAGAAACTAATGCCTCTCCTTTCAGAAGAAGCAAGTAGATTCAAACAGGAACCCAAGGCACCCTTACACCTATCTTTCCACCTGCAAGGAAATTGCATTAGAAGAAGAATTGGCCAGTCACTTCTGAACATTAAAATAATTCAGAGAAATCTCTCATTAATTAAATCACTGATAAAAGGTAAGTTGCTGGCAATTTGAAAACTAAGCTTGTAAGCAGGGATAAAGAGAAGAGAACTAAATCAGGGTTTGGCAAATAATTAAACCCTTGGTGCTTACAGAGGCATCACCTCCTACAATGAACTGAATGTCTGTGTCCTGCTCAAAATCCATATGTTAAACCCTAACTCTCAAGATGATAGTTTTAGGAGGTGGGGGATGTGGGAGGTGATTACGCCATGAAGACAGAGCCCTCATGAATAGGATTAGCATCCTTATAAAATGGACCCCTGAGAGCTCTCTCACCCTCTTTCTGCGTTTGTAGGGCACCGTGGAAAGAAAGCAGTCTGCAACCCAGACTGGGGCCTGCTCCAGACCCCAACTCTGCTGGCACCCTGATCATGGACCCCCAGCCCCCAGATCTATGAAGAATAAATTTCTGCTGTTTATAAGGGATTTTTTTTCATGGCATCCCAAGCCTAGACAGTTCCACAGCCAAAGCCCTGGGCAGGGAGCTTAGGATGAACACAGGTGGCACCCAGAATCACCCGCAGCTCACAGCTCTTGGGCCAGATAGGGATTGTCTGCCACAGGCAGCCCGGCACCTAGCCTGGCAGTTGTATGTACAGCCCGTACAGTAATATGGCTCCTTCTTAGAGTTAAAAAACACTACAATGCACAGGGCCTGAGCCTCTGAGAGTAATTCCCTCATTTGACAAATAAGGAAATGGCTTAGAGTGATTTGACATGTTGCCAGCGTTCCTAAGGAAATAATTGGCTGAACATGACTGGATCCCATTTTATCTGACCTCCAGGTCAGCGTGTTAATCCATCGTACCCCACCATCTCTCTAAGTGCCGCTCCGGGTAAAGTTGACAATCTGACAGTGTTCTAGGGTAAAGACAGCACTGTATGTATCTGTCACCAGCACGCCTCCCCTCCTGTGACCCCAGGCATACTGCAGAATCTGCTGTGCCTTCCCACTTTCCCCTGCTCTTTCCTCCTCCTCCGGTATTCATCCGCACGGATTTTCTGAAGAAAACAGACCCCAGCTGGTTGACCCTAATAATCCTCACTAAGGTGGGTGCTTTTCTGAGCCTAGGCTTCCCCAGAACTTGTTAGCTCAAAGTCTCCTCTGAAGGCAAAGTGTGGATCTAATAGTGAATGAGGGCGCTTTCCCTGTGCCCTGTCCCACACCCACACTGTCCCCTGGCCATCGCCTTCCTGGGTGTGGCTGTGTTTGTAAACTTCCCTTCCCCAGCGCAAAGCCTTTCTGGCTGGACAAGAGCCGTAAAACACACAGCTCCACAGACTAAGGCAGCGGCCCCAGAACCCAGCTTCTGCAAGGCTGGAGCCCAGGAGAGGGAGGAACCAACTCTCCCTCCCACGAGGCAGCCGCACAGAGGTCATATATAGAAAAGAAGAAATATCATTACTGCCCAGAGGAGAGTGTAATGACCCAAATTATGGCCTGTCAGATGAGCAGCGCCTGCCCCAGGGGTCTGCAGCAGCAAGCACAGCTTGCAGAGAAGGTGGGAAAGAGAAATGTGCTGTGGGCAGCTGGGGGAGGCGGGGACTTGGGCTCCAGGCCGCAGGAGCAGCCTTCTGCTTTCACACTCTGACTCTGGGAAGGCCCTGGGCCCCTCCCGGGGACACATCGGGGCATCCTGAGCTAGGGATTGTCAGGAGAGGCCACTCATATAAGACAGCCTTTGGACAAATCCACACAACAAGCAACCAGCCTCCTGACCAGAATCTTTAAAGACTCCTTCTTTTGTTGTTACAGATTATAATCTTTCAGAATTTTTACAGAGGATAGAATGGTATAAAGAAAATCATTGCTGCTTGAAGAATCGGGGAGAGGGTGGCACACACGGAAACTTCATCTACACTGGATCCAAACAGTCTAGTCCTGGTTCCGTCAGTGGGCAACCTTGGTAGGTCTGTTTCCTGGTGAGCCTCTAATGCTCCTTCCTGTAATGGTTCTCAGGATTAGGAATTCATTCAGTCAGAAGTATTTGCTGAGCACTCACTCTAAGCTGGGACATACTGTAATAGCTAACTATCAGTGATATTGGTAGTAGTGGGAATAGGAGCTGTTACTTCAGTTCTAGAAGTTGTAGGAAAATAGTGGGATGGGCACGGATTACATGTCAGACACGCTTCCAAGAACTTTACATCGTTAACCCTATTGGGTGAACATGTGTTGCAAATACCCAGGGATGTGTGGACTTCCTTAGACAGCTAGAGGGAGTATACATTGGTAAAACCCCCTTCAGGAACATGAGACATCATGTAGCAAATCCAGAAATGCATGTGCTCTATGCAATAACAATTTAGCTCCATTTATATGCCCCAGAGAAGCATTTGCACACATGTAAAAAGATGCTTCTTACAGCATCGCTTGAACAGCAAAACACAAAAGGCAAAATAATGGCCCATAAACCAAATGGATCACGTTTATGGAAGAAAATATTCCATCAATTTATCTGTCCACCTGTCTATACAGATCTCAAAACCTAATTAGGGGAGTTTCCAAAGGAAAGTTACTCTATTATGGCATTTAAAGAAATCTTTAAAATACAGACAATATTATCTTATCATTTTTATTTTTTGGATGTATCTCTACATAAAAAAGAATAAAATTGTGAACCGGGAATAATAATCAGGAAGCTCATGACAAAATTAGCCTAATAGTAATATTGATGATTTTTCCATATAAAGATGGCAACAAAGGAATCATTCTTCTGAGATTTGACATATATAGAAGGAAGAGCTGGATGTTTACTAGATAGCTAAAGTGACCACTCACAGCATTGACTTCTAGGCCTTTTCCCCTTGGTGCTTAGAGAAAAAAGCAAAATCCTTTTATTTAAATTCAGTTTCAACTCTAATAACATGGTGATGTAAGAGAGGCAGCTATTATCCCAAAGAACTTTTCATTCTTTTTTATGGCTCTAGAACTTTGAGAAAGTGCCATTGTCTAGATTTTGGTTATAATGGCAAACAAATAAAATTTTCTTATGCCCAGAGCCTGAGAGAATGTTCTTCAGGGGAGAGACCTTTCTTTTGCTAGATTGTGCAAGAGTCATCCACAAATAGGAAGTCCATTGACAGTTTATTTTATAGGCTTCTGATGAAGGTATGTTGATTTTTTTTAATTTTTTTTTTACATAAAGACTTATCTCCCACATATCAGCTCTATATCCCTAGGCAAGTAGTTTCATCTCTCTGAATTTCAGGGGGGGAGTTTGTTTTAACTTCAATACATTTAGTACTTTTTGTTGCACAGATGAATTTCATAATGCTGAAGTCAGGGCTCTACATGTACCATCACCAGAATATTGTACCTGATAGGTCAACTTTCATCCCTTAGCTCCTCCCATCTTTCCCATTGGTTTTCAATGTCCATTACACACCTTTATGGTAGTTTGTCTCTTTTCCCTTCCATATTTATAATTGTCTGCCCCAGCAGAGAAAAGCCTAACTCCTATGATCCCACATATATTTGAAAAGTCCTCCAAGTAAATAACCAGTATCCTCTGATGGGTCATTGGCACTATCCTCCCATGCCCAGACCCCCCTACACAAACCCCTATCACCTCTCTTGGGCTTCAACATTTCTAACCAGGCTGTTGGTATTTGATGCACCCCGGGACAGACACCATTCTCCTCATCCTCCTGCACTCCACACTGAGCTGCCACCACTGTCCCTGACACTGACAAGTTGTGCAGATGCTTTCCTCACCCTGCTTGGGGTCTGACACCACATTCCAGGCTGCTATCACTGCCCTTGCTTGGAGTCTTCTACCCAACACTGGGCTTCTTTGCCACTGTGTCCCTGCACGAGAGTCCTCACCACATTCAGACACTGGGCTGTATCTGCTTCCACTCCCCTCGTCGGCCCTTCTGCCAACACCTTCTCTCTCTACTTGGTCCCGCATCAGATCATTGCTCCACCTCTTAACATACAAATACGTCCCCATGGATCTGCTCTTTTTGTAACTTGTAACAGCATCTTAGCTTTTTCCCCCACCCAACAGGAAGGCCCATGTTGTTTTGGCCTTGATTGCTTGGGCTCTACCTTGATTCTCTACTTTTTTAACAATCTGTTTGGATGATTCCTATGAGCAAGACCTGTGATTGAACTCTCATGGTCATGTTGAGGTCCAACCTCCTAACCACTGCCGTGATTTTCTGCCTTTTGCCCAAGAAGGAAGATCACACAGTTCTATTACTGGGATGGTCTTTTTTAGATCTGAACTTTTATCCCTTCTCATTTCCATCCCAATTCCTTGGTCTGCCCACATTAGGCAAAGAGCAAAATTGACTGTATCAAGATAATTATCACATTTTGCCCTACCTCTTCTCTTTTACAGTCCTAAAATTTCTAGGTCCATAAATATTTCTTATATGTCACAGTTTTTATACTCTTTGATATTTTAATCCTTTTTTATTGGGAATGCTCTAAGTTATGAATATTCATCTTAAAATGTGGCTAATATTACAGTGACCTCATCTCCTTTAACTTGAAATATATGCTTCTATTACTTTACCCTAGGATTTATCCAATTTTCCAGTCCATGTATCAAAAAGAGCTCAAATTGAGCTGGCTGTCCTCTAAAACTTAGTTTTTTTCCTCTTAAATCTCTTTCTTTTTTAAAAAAGAATATATATTATCATAGAATTCAAAATTATTTGCTACCAATGTGCAAACAAGATTGTAGGGAGGAGTACTTAAAGCTACTGGCTTACTTTTTAATGTATTCTCAAACTTTTTCTTTAGAAAACATAAATGTTATGTTATATGCTTATAATGATATTTTTTATTTAATAAGAAAATCCTTAAAACAATAAGCCTCTCAAAGTTCCTTTTAATTATAGAGGTTGTTGGTATCTACTCTCCATAGATCTACACTAAAAAAAGAGAGAATATTCATATTAACTTCCATTGGACTCATTATTTAGCAATAAATAATTTAAATAAATTCTGAGGCATAATTCTAACATACAAAATACATACCAGTAGATCTACTTTTTTTGTAACCTGTAACACCATCTTCGCTTTTTCCCTGTCTACTGGAGTATGTCCCAGGGACTCTACAGGATATAGAAGATGCACTAGATGGATTATCATGGAGCTTTAAAACATATTGAACAGTCATTTTGCCACAAATAGCTGGTCTGAAAGTACAGCTTCCATTACTAGCCTAATAGGTCCCCTGTCTGAGTGCTGGAAAATGTATTATTAAACTCTAAACCTAGCTCTGTCAAGATGAATTGGCTGTTTCTCAATAGAAAGGTGATGATTGGAATAAGTCACTTAGAGATATCATGGAGACAGGCCATCCATCCACCTATCCATCCATCCATCAAACTTGTTATAAGGAGTCAAGATCCTTAAACTGGTTGTGAAACAAATGTCTAAATTTCTCCAAGGACTGTCATCAGCCAAGTCCATTGGCTGATTATTTTCCTGTGTCTTATGGACAGTGGACATTGCCATATTCCATATACTTTCCTGTCACAGTGCCAGATCAGGCATTTGGGGTGATAGTTTTGGGGGGGGTATCTTTCTCTTTGTGTGAGAGCCAAGATGTTCCCTAGTTTCCTGGGGATACAATCACCTTTGGTCTTACATAGTAACGCCATCGGCTTTCTGTCTCAAAGTTCAAGTCTACTCTGATTTTCATCCCCTTGTTTTTAACCTTAAAGATACAATTTTCCTCACCACTATCTTAAAAATTCCAGTTGATATTCTTATCATGTGTCTGTAAGAAGGGGCTGACAAAGAAGGAGACCCAAGGTTTTATTAAGCTATGCATTAAATAGTGTCCTAGGAGTCTCCCTACTGTAGTTCATGCTTTTCTCCTGGTTAATGTTTTCTCGCCTCTCAAAAGTAACCCATGATTTGATCTAATTAGGTCTTTTTCATGCTATTTTGTAAATTTTAATCTAGTATATTCCATTATAATTTTATAAGTATCAACCATAGAAGTTATGGTTCTTAGATAAATTACTTACCTTGTGAATTTATTCAATTATGAAAAATGATATACCATTAGGACCTCTCTCATTGGGTTAAGCAAGAAAATACAAATAAAGGTATTATTTGCTATGTTTGGCCTCTCTGTAATACAGGTAAACTCAGAGTCTAGACTTGGAGGGAAATACTAGAAGGGAGCTGACTATGTTACCCATATTCTTAATTGACACCATAAATTTACCATTTAAATTTTCATCTCTCTTTCTTTCACTTATTTTCCTAATTGGTTCCAAACTCACATTTGTAAAAAGTACAATAACATAGTAAGCCTGCCCTTTGACTTCTGAAGTACCGTAGATAGCAAAGTTTTGACCATATGCTGGGATTTCTGAGACACGGTTTGTGTTTCCTACCCATGGTGCCGGAAGCCCAAGATCCACTTTGGGTGAGAAGGGAATTGAAAATGGAAGTTAGAGGAACAGAACAGAGATGATGATGACATCCAGAGTCTAGATTTCAACTGAATAATTGTTGGAAGTTTAGTTCACATTTAGTCCTTTTGGTTTAGGGTGCGCTTGGGGAGCAGCTGATGACTTCCCTCAGGAGACCCTCCTGACTCCCAGGCAGAGCACAACAGAAATAACTCTTCCCTTATCAGCTGGGGTGGAAAACAAAATTGAGCACATGGGTCCCTGGGGAAGGGACATCCCAGAAGTGCTTTGTCACTAACTCTGTGGTCTTTCTAGCCAGAACAGTGGGAGGGAAAGCAAGATGCCCATTATCAGGTCAGGACAGGGCTGACCAGCTCCTGGCCTCTAGACAGCTTGACTTGGGCCCCCGCTCTGTATCATCTCTTTCTAATTCCTCCGCATCCCATAGGCACTGGGCAGGAGGTGTTGTGGACAAGCTTCATAAGGAAGGCACAAGGCAACAAGGAAACTTACCCAGTACAGGAAGAAAGGCGATACAAAGGATGTTCATTGGCCATGGAGTAGGCATTTCTGTTTTGAGTAGACATTTTGAATGAGGAAGAATTGGATGACCAGTTTTATAGCATATTAGAAGCCCTCTGTTTATGTGTGCTTAGAATAGCACATCACTGTTTTTTACTTTCCAAATGGTCAAGTGGCATAATCTTCCTAGCTCTTCCCACTCTGTTTTCTTTTGGGTTTGAACAAATCACATCCACTACAAAAAGTCTCACGTAAAGAAAAGTTATGTTTTCAAGGAATAAATTTAAATATTTTAAAAATGCAGAAAGCACTTGGATCCTTCCCTTCTTGTTACCCCTTTCGGAGGTTGTGCCAGTTCACTCTTAGCTAATATTTGTGAAGAACTTATGCATGATACATGTTTTAGTATTGACAGTGGTAATAGAGCAGGCTGTTATTTGACTTAACTCTCTCACTGCAGAGTCACGGATGGACTTGATGATGTGCCCTGCAGCATTTTAAGTAAAATGGCACTAAAGAGGAGGCAGGAAAGACTTTCCCATGTCTTCTCAAGGGAGCCTCAGCCTGCACCAGAGGAGTTCTGGGAATGGAGGGAAAACTGCAAAAAACCAGGTGTGAGATGAGCTAATTTTAAGTGAAACAGCTGTGTGGAGAGTCCCATCAGCTCCTTTGCAAACGGACAAGTCATAAACCTGCCTAATGACTTGGAAACTCAAAGTTGCCCCCTTCGTTTTAAAGAATTTTTAATATGGTCCTCTCCAATGGAGAGGATTGGACACCATTAACAAAGACACCCTTCACTCCTCCACATGGTTTCTCTGTTAGGCAAGTATATTTTCAGTAAGACCAGAAGGGAAAAGATCTCTCAGTTGGGGTGGGGAGGAGATCTGTATGGAGTGAGGAACACTTGCTAATTTCTCCAACCCACCCAATCCATTGAGACTGAGAGACTGTAGGGCATGCAAACCACAGAGAATGCAGAATTTATCTCAGCTGCGATCGCATCTTCCAACCATTTTAATTTCTCTCTTTCTTTTGACACTGCATAATAATACTTTCTTCAAGGAACTTTACTTAATCTTATAATTTGAAAACAAATTCTCTTCCAGCTGTCCTTCTGGTAGGCGACCTTTAATGGTTTTGCCATAGGTAAAACTCTGTCATTATGTTTTACACCCCGGCTCAGCTTTCTGGATATCAAATTGCTCAGATGCTGCAGTTTTTGTCAGTGATAATATTGCCCTTTCAAAATTTCTCTGTAAGCAGGCTGAAAGGATTCATTTGGAGCAGCGATTTCATTAATTTATTTAAAGCATTTCTCAAACAAAGCAGGTTAGTTGTTTCGAAATGTCAAAGTCCCGGCAGCAGATTTGAAAATACTCTACAAAATACCATTGTCCAGGCTTTGTCAGAGAAAGAAAGTAAACTCTTATCAGAGAAGCAAGTGACACATGGCCACGTGCTGGTCCCAAAAAATCCAGCAGTCTCATCCAAGGATCTCAGCAGCATTTACTCTGGCCCTGCAGTGGGATTGGGCTTCTGCTTATGAAAAGGTCTGTTCTCCAGCAAAGTGGTTCTGCTCTGGTTGTAAATCAGCCATAGTCTAACACCACTTAACCTCCCCTCCCGTACGGGAATTGCTTGGAAGTGGATTGTTTGAACTTTGCAAAGTCACGGGGCCTGTTTGATGAGACCTGGGATGACATGAATCCTACTTGCTCAAACTGGTGAATCAGGGCCTAGGGTGCATCAAGTTTAAGGAAACAGAGGGCTCTGCACCAGGTAGGGGAGATAAAATAATGTGTGTTGCAAACCTGCAGGAAATGTGAACAGGCAGTTCTAAAGCATTGGTAGATATCATTTGAGGAAGATGTAAAATGTATCTTCCTCAAACACAGCCCTTATCACTCTGGATTTCAATCACCCAAATGTTTTAGCTTTTCTCATTCCCCTACTAAAAAAGCAATGGCTCCCTATTGTCTACTTAATAATGTCTATCTTCTTAGCACTACATTCAAAACCCTACACAATCTGGCATCAGCTTGTCTTTGAAATTGTAATTCCCATTACAACCCCCACATACACATCATATATACTCCAGTGAAACTAGGTGCCCCTCCATTTCCTAGTCATACCAGTCACTTTCACCTACCTTTATGCTTTTGTGACAGCTGGAAACCCTCACCCTTTCCACCCTCCTCCTGTTAATCCATCCCTATTAATTCCTCACAGCCCAGCACAAAGCCTGAAAACTCACTCCATCCTGCAAGATATCCAAATACCTTTTGAACTTCTCAACATGCTCTCCCTTTTAAGTACTACCCAGGCCCATTAGCTTCTGAGGTCAGATGAGATTGAATGCATTCAGGTGGTATGGCCATAGACACAAGTGGTAACTCTAAGGCCCATATCAGGGAACAAACTTCCTAAAGGCAAGACCAGTCCTCGCCCATTCACTGTATATTTCTCAGCACCTGGGAGCTTCCTGGATGCTTTAAATAATTAATGAAACTGCTCCCCACTCTGGTGCAAATAGTCTGAAGTTGGAGGCTAGATATAATTTTGTCTTTTTATAAATTTTGGATTAATATTAGGGTGCCTACAATTAAGTTATATTATTTGTGTCTGTAAGGTAAAGTCCAAGTTGTAGTTGAGTCCTTCACCCAGGAGATGTGTCATATACCCTTATATTATACCCATCAGGTGGGAGCCTAGCTAACCCCTCCCCCCTTCCTTCCACCTTCTTGAATTTAATTGTGTTTTTCTCTTGTGTGAGCCTGTAATTGTTCATATACAAATTTCAGATTAGTATTGAATACATGGGGTGCTAGCTTTTCCATTATTTGAGATACTTTACTAAGGAGAATGTTCTCCAAATCCATCCAGGTAAATACAAAAGACACAAAGTCTCCATCTTTTTATGGCTAAATAGTGTTCACTGATATACATACCCCATAGGTTATTAATCCACTCATGGTTAATGGACACTTGGGTTGTTTCCATACCTATGCAATTATGAACTGACCTACTATGAGCATTCAAGTGCAGATATCCTTATGATAAAATAAGAATAGCCCACATCACAAAGTTCCAAAGCTGCAGATACTGGTGTGGGTGTGGAGAGAGGGGAAAACTTATGCACTGTTGGTGGAATTACAAACTAATATAGCCCTTTTTGAAAGAAGTATGGAGAATACTCAAAGAGCTAAAAGTAGACTTTCCATTTGATCCTGTAATCCCATTACTAGATACCTATCCAGAAGACATGTTCTAAATTTTTTTAGAGGAAGTTGTTTTGTTTTATTTTTTACTAGCTTGACCATTTTTCAGGGTATAGTTCAGCAATGTTAATGACATTCCAAATCTGCAAAAAATTTTCATTTTGCAAAACTAAAACTCTATCTATACCCATTAAACAATGACTCTCTATTTTCCTCTACCCTGCCCTCAGCCACCACCATTCTACTTTCTGTCTCAATGAATTCAACTACTTTAGATACAACATTTGTCTTTCCATGACTGGCTTGTTTCACTTAGCACAATGTTCTCAAGGATCGTTCATGTTGCAGCACGTGATAGAATGCACCTTTACAAAGCTGAGTAATATTCCATTTTACGAACTGCATTTTCTTTGCCCATTCATTTGTCAATGTACATTTGGGTTGTTTCCACCTCTTGTTTGTTATAAGTGATGAACAACAAGTATGTACAAATATCTTCTTGAGATTCTACTTTCACTTTTGGCTATATACCCCAAAGTAGGATTAGTGAATCATGTGGTAATTCTAAGTTTAATTATTTGAGAAAACATCATACTGTTTCCCATAGTGGTTACACCATTGTACATTCTCACCAACAATGTAAAGGGGTCCAAATTCTCCACATCCTCGCTAACACTATTTTCTGTTTCATTGGTAAGAGCCATACTCATGGGTGCAAGGTCGTATATCACAGTGGTCTTCATTTAAATGTATCTACCTATTAGTGATTGTGAACACCTTTTAACACTTGTTGTATTTGTATAACATCTGTAGAAAAATTTCCATTCAAAACCTTTGTCCATATTTTAATTAGGTTGTTTATTTATTGTTGAGCTATAGGGTTTCTTTATATATTCTATAAATTAGCCCCTTACCACTTTCCACATATTTTCTCTCATTTAATAGAATGGAAGTGAAATTTGCCTTTTCACTCTATTGATTATGTCCTATAATGCACAGAAGTTTTTAAGTTCGATGTAGTCTTATTTGTCTATTGCTTGTACTTTTTAAGTCATATCCAAGAAATCAGTGGCAAACTCAATGTCATTAAGGTTTTTCTGGTGTTTTCTCCAAGGAGTTTTATAGTTTGGGGACTTATGTTCAAATCTTCGATCCATTTTTAGTAAATTTTTAAATATGGGGTAAGAACTTCATTCTTTTGCATGTGAATATCAGGTCTTCCCAATACTCTTTGCTGAAAAAGTTTGTTTTAATTTGTTTGTTTTTTCCCCATTGAGAGGTGTTGGGATTCTAGTCACAGATCTTTTGATCATATATACTAGGATTTATTTCTGTGCATTCTATTCTATTCCATTAGTTTATGTCTGCTGGTACACTAATACCATACTGTTTTTAATACTGTATATTTGTAGTAAATTTTGAAACCAGGGAATGTGAAATTTCCAACTTTGTTGTTCGTCAAGATTTTTTCTTATTTTCTACTAAGAGTCTCTTCCTATTCCATATAAATTTCATGAAGGAATTTTCTATTTCTGCAAAATCAGTGAATCTGTAGATCACTTTGAGTGGGCATGATATTTAGTAGAAGCTGCTCAGGAGATTCCAATACATAATCCCACTGGAAACTGCCATTTCCCCATTCCCCACCTGCAGTGGCTAACATAAAGTCTGGAGAATAGCCATTCAATAACAATTTTCTTTAATTTATTATTCAATTATGTAGCACATATTTTGTAACTATTTTGTTTTGTGAAGCAATGTGACAGGAAATTTGATTTAAAAGTTTTATTCTTTTAAAAGCCAAGGAATGAGGCTTATAAAGCTATAGTCAAAAATAGCTAGATACTATAAAATGATAAACCCTGAAAGCAAACCACATCTGTAACTACACGTCCTTCCCAGAAGAATATCCTTCAGTCAGAGAAGAAAGCAAGTGCTTTCCAGTAAAATGAGAAAAGGGGGGGAGAGACGTGAGCTCAGAGCCCAGCATGACCCTTCTGACCTCTTCCAGAGATTCCTATAAGCCAAGAGGAAATGTCCCATCCCTAGGAATTCAAATAAAATTGGTTTAACCCTATTCTTCACATTGTTGATGCCTTAAATTTCTCCCAATATCCTTATGGACAGAATTTTCCAGAAGAACTGTACCGCCTACTCTACTTCTCCAGAATAAATATGCAGACATCCACAGTTCTGGTTTAAAAGTCAGTCTCTCTGTGTCTGTCTCTCTCTCTCTCTCTCTCTCACAAGACTGCCCTTCCTCTTGGTGCTCTGTGCTTTCCTACAACTTGCAAATACGGATGTACTTTCTGCAAATGTCCTTCTTTCAGGGAAGCCAGCATCCATAGAGTTAAAAGCAGGGAAGGGGGTGGGAGAGAAAGTATTGCCTACAAATTTCCAGAGGAAGAAAAGAGTTTGCAAATATGGTAACTATGAAAAACATACACTACACCTTACGAATTGTAAAACATTCTTTAACACTTTAAAACAATATAATTTTTCATAAAATAAAATTGCTAATGCACTCAAATGTTCTGCCACTCTGCCTGCATTACCTGGGTAGGGTCCTGGAGGATCTAAGGGAGCTCAGTAGAGTTCACAGGCCCGGGGAACACAGCTCCTTCTGCACTTCCTCCACGGAGAGCTCACAGCTATAAGTGGATGAGCTCCCCAGGCAGGACCAGAACAATGATGCCCAGCAATTCAGTTGTGTTAAAAGAGATGGTACTGGGCTCTCTTCTAGAAGGAATATTCAGCCTTGGCTCAGAGACTACAAAGAGACAAAGTAGTCTCCTTGTTGGAAAATATTCTTCTTAGTAAAATATCTCAGGAATGGAAAAAAAATATCCAATGTACTCAGTACTACTATAAAACCAATTTATAATCACTCACACTTTCATATGAGAGATGAATCACAACTATAGCCCCAAATGAAGGAAGGAGGGGGAGAGAAATGGGAAGGGAGAGAGGTGGTTCAGAGGGAGGATTAATGGTGGGACCACACCTATGGAGCATATTGTAAGGGTACAAGACAAATCTATCAAGTATTGAACACAAATGTCTTAACACTGTGATTAAGTAAATGAGGTGAAAGCTATGTTAATTAGAAGGATGTAAGCACTCCAATTTGTACAAATAATCAACACATTGAATCTCACAAAGGCATAAATGTATTCATAATCTATATATATATGACTTAATTTTAAAAAACCCAGCACATTGTACCCCATAAATGCATTAATGTACACAGCTATGATTTAATTTAAAAAAATAAATAAAATAAAATAAAAGAAAGGAAGAAAAGAAAGTGCCCCAATTGGGTGTTCAGCCATTGGGCTCTTTTCTTCTGAAGATGACTGTGCTGGTGTGGAGAGAATATCAGGAGCCCAGAGGAGATATGGTCCCTGGAGAAGAGACAATAGTCATGTTAACCCCTAGAGGCCCAGCTTCTTAGACAGCTCTGACAGAGTAACAGCACGTCCTGCTCCCTGGTGCAGTGGCCCTGGTACTTGAGACTTCCTCTGATGGGAGGAACCAGGATGGCGTATACCTGGGCAAGTGTGGTATAAATGCTCCCAGAAGGCGAGTAGGAAGGGGATGGGAAGGAGAAGAAAAGTGAGAGAAGGTTAAAGGGGAAAGAAGGAACAGGAGGCAGAGTAGGACAAAGGGAATAATCACTGGAGTCCTGCCTCGGGCATTCCCAGGCTCATCTCTGGAGGGTGTGGAGTTGCTGGGGGCCTGGAGAATTCCACCATGAGCAGGGCTAGAAAGACAGAGGATTGACCACATATTTCTCCTTTGTGAAATGTTGATAATTTTCACAAGTTTCATTCCAGACTAAATAATCAAAATCAATTGATGATATCCTGAAAAAAACCTTTGCACACTTATGCATATGGGAAACCTCCTCTCCTTACCTACTTCTCCATCCATTTATCTTCCCAAATGCAGCTCAAATGATACCTTCTTAATGCAGCTTTACTACTGACCTAGGTTGAAGAGTGTTACCACCACCTGCTGAGTTTCTAGACTAATTATAAACTATAAAATTCACTTAGCAATGAACAAGTTAGGTACCAACAGACACTTCATTCTTCTTGCCAAGTGCTACAGAATATAGGACGAACATATGTCCAAGGTTAGACTGGACATTACGTGTGTATGCAGGTCAGTCACAGTAACAATTACCACCCCCTTTTACTCTCACCAGTGTCTCAGTTGGGGACAATAAATAATATGGTCAGCCTATTTCATTCTTAAATTTCGTGTCATTCCAGAGTCCCTAATGCCCTCTGGCAACTTTCTGTTAGTCTCCTTACACACTGTGCCCAATAATATTGCAATCATGAACTGTCTTTTGTGTTTTAAAAGCTAGAAAAACGAGCAAGCCCTAAAAACTTGTAAACATCTTTAATATAAAGAGGGAAGTTTTCATTTTTAAGTGAAGCGCTCATTGTTTTCATTGTTTCTCATCTGCAATGTGTCACATTCCTGAAGTGCAAATGAGTGTCAATCCCGGATTTGTGTCTGACTTTTAAAGATAACAGTGAAGGCTAAAGAGCCAGGACAAGGGAGCCATTCTCCCCCTCCTGAGGCCTGAAGACTTCTCAGCCTGTAGCAAACTTCGCCGGGTGTCCAGGGCACCCTGGGTTACTTGAGAAAATGTATTCAGTCAATTTCATTCTTACGGGAATATATGTGCACGAACAAATAAAATGAGAATTTAAATGACCAACATTCTGTAAACAACCAGTAGAGAAAATGAAATCTCTTCTTTCTCATTGAAACATTCTGTTCTCTAGGTGAAAGTGAAAGTCATCTCTTTTGTTCTCCTTCTTTATTTTCTTCCAGCAGGAGAAGCAGGAAGATGGGCACTTTATCTTCCATCTATTCATCTACCCATGGATTGATATTTATTAGGCATCTATCATGTACAAAGCACTGTGCTCTGTGTCTGACATGAATGATAAATGAAATGAACAGCATCCCTGCCTTGAAGTAGCTCATAGCCTAATATGCAAAGAGGCACTACATGGTTATGTAAAGAATAATGTAATTAATGGCTGGGTGTTAAGTACAAGGATTATTTCAGCAAGAGCTTCATGGAAATACTTAATTTACTCTGGAGAGAGAGAAACCAGAACTCTGCCCGTTTTTCTTCCTCTTTTCTTTGTCTATCCAATTCCTGTTCATCTTTTTGGTCTCAGCCTAAATATCTCTAAATGTCCCAGGTCTTAGGGACTCTCAGTTTGGCTTATATCATTTGGGGAAACAGAGGATAAGAATTATACTTAGTAGAACCCTGGGCCGTGGCCATACATTTTTGAAAAGACAGACACACCTAATAGCTGTCGCTTCTAAACCAATTGCTCCGGTTTTAAACACCTCTCTTTTCTCCAGGTCATATTCTGCTTTAGGAATATCCAATATATCAGTTATCAATTTTCTTAAATGCCAGCCTGGATGTGCCTGTGGGTTACTATGCTAAATGCTACCGAAACAAAGAAGAAAAGTCAGTCTCTGTTCTTAAGAAATATAAAATGAACCAGGGCAATATCAAGATACTGTTCTGGGGTGGGAGGAAGACTATGGCCTCTGGAGTCAGAGAGGTTTAGCTCTACCACTTATGAATTTTGTGAACTTACACAATTTTATTAACCTCTCTGATCCTTGCTTATTAATTTGAAAAATGAAGATAATATCCACCCGTCTCCTAGAATTGTTGGGAAGATTGAATGAGGTAATATTTCCAGATACTGTGTGCATGTGTGTGCGTGTATGTACAGAGAGAGTGGTCCAAGGGAGAAGGAAGATAAAGCAGAAAAATAAACAGAAATCATTCTCTCCTCTTAAATTTCCAGACTGATATGGGTATAGACACATATGCAAACATTATAACCACCATATAAAATGTAAATTCAGGAAGCCAGAAAGAAATGATGAGTGAAGGAAAGGAGAGGCGGAGGTCATAGAGAGGAAGGAACAGATTCAAGAGACATCTTAGGCAAATTCAAGTTATATCAACTAAAAAAAAGTGATGTAAAAATAGCAATAAGATTTTGTTTCACACAGATAATGTGAAATAAGGTGAGTCTCCTGAATGTAAAATGCATTGACACGGTTTTTTGCAAAATTCTCAGGTCAAACGAATTGAAGCTTTGTTCATACTAACCAGATGGTAGTGATATGATACTTTAGATGGTAAGCAGAAATGTTTGCCTTCTATAGGTTTAGTCTTAATCTACACAAATTTTCAGCTGTGCATATTTTTCAGGAATCATATCTTTCCAATACGTGCACATTACCTTGTATTTGCAGTGGGAGTGAAGGAATGAATAAGACTTAGACAACAAGATCAGGATAGAGAAATGCATCAAAGGAGAATTAAGTATAAAGCTTCTGTACCTGGAAAAGCTATTTAGTAAGATCACTTTGATGCTTCAGAAAGAAGCAAGTTATCTATTAAAAATCGCACAAGGATATGTTAGACAAGTGTTTAAGTTCGGACAATTAAGTTTACAAACTAAGCCTACATACCTCTTTGTTGAATATGACTACTGTCATCTTCAAAGTACTCCTTTTGGGGAGCTAGGCACCAACACTAGCACCTAGTCCACCCCCTCAAAGCAATTTTGGAACTCTTTCTCTGGAATGTCCATCAGAGCTGTCATCCCATGAGGCATGACAATTAAGTTCGTGAACCAGTCCTAGAAAATGTGCTTTGAAGGGAGGACTAGGTGCTGGCATCAGTGCATAGCTTCCCAGAGGGAGGACTTCAAAGGTGACCAGAGTGATACTCAGCAATGAGGTATGTAGCACTTTTTTAGAATGAGTTTGCCAACTGAATTGTCTGACCTCATATGTTAAGAATATTATAAATGAAATTCACGTGCCTCCTCAGTTATTAGATAAGAGGAAACCTATGGCTCACTCCAAACAAGAGAATTAAAGATAAGGGTCTCCCTGCCCTTCTGCTCTGTTCCCCAGTCCTCAATGTCAACACCTTTCCTTGGGAACTGACTCCTGGTCAGCTTGTCGCATTTCCCGGCAGTGTCCCTGGTGTGGATTGTGAGCTCCTGGGGCTTCCGTTGACAGCAGAAACAATAGCGCTATTCACATATTAGCCCATTTAATCCCCCCCTCTCAGACCTTTGCAGTAGGTCATAGTTTTATCCCTCTCTTACAGAAGAAGAAACTGAAGGACAAAGAGGGTCACTGACTTGCCCTGGGTCACAGAACTGGCACTCAGATAGTCTAGTCTCTGGCATCCATGCCCCTATCCACACTATTATATTTCCTTCCCACAGAGCCAGAGCTCTCAGCCTGGTAATCCTGCCACTATTATGTATGGGAGTTCTCTGAGACATGGGACCCTGGAACATCTTTTTCCAGAATCCCCTTCCTTTAAATATGTGTTCCTGGCAGCATCAAAGGACTATGACTCCAGCAAAATTTTGAAGGGGCAGGCTCTGCTCTACTCAACCTTTGTGCATTTGTGTGTCCGTGAGTTTCCTGAAACCCAATGTCAGAAACTGCCAATTTGTGCAGCGACAATACCATTCCAGCGTTTCTCCTCTATGTACACCTGAGCAAGTCCCAAGAATCCCCTCACTTAGACAGTGTTACCTTTTCATTCAGAGGAAACTAACTTAGAGAAAAAACAACAAAATACAGATGTCTGTGGTGTGACCATAATGATGATGACCAACCACTGAGACAGAAGAAGTAAGTGTAATACCCACTAAGTGTAATGTCTGTGAATACTTGCTGAAACTCTGTGCTAGGAACCCTCCCGGGGGGAAATCTAGTTAAGGTATTACTTAGAAATTTGGGGATTGCAAATGACAAAAGCCCTAACTCTCCATAGCCTAAGTAAAAGTATAGATGAATTATTCAAATCTGTGGGATCATCTCGAGGATCCCAGGAATAGAAACACGGCTGGATCTAAGGAGTACATGGAACAAGGTATGATTTAGGACCTTTTCCCCAGCTCAGGTTTTCACTCCTCTTTGCACATGTGCTGCACATCTCTCTTTTTTTTTTCTTATTTCTTTCTTCCTTCTTTTTCCTCTCTCTCTTTCTCCACACCAAAAGACTCTTCTTCAAAGAGCCACATGGCAGAAAGCCTGGCCACCCTGATACCCCCTGAGCTATGCCTTTTACCACTATAGGACAGAGAAAGAGCCCAACCCCAACTCTCTGAGCCTAAGTCCAAACTACTAAGTCCAATTAGCTGCATCTAAGGAATAGAATTACTGCATTAGCACAGGGACTCTTTCATGACAATCTTAAGGTTGAGCAGTGGCAAGGCAATTATTAGAAAATGGGGGCTGAATGAATTAGAAGATGGCAGCCACGAGTCTCTTCTTCAAATAGCTGCCATGTCAATTAAGATGACTAGCAAATGCCGTCCATGAGACAATGTGTGCCGAGGGCTTTGTCTTATGCACATGGAAGCCATTGCCACATGCTTTGATTAACATGTGCACAGCATGTATCCCATTGGTCTTCCCTCATAATAAATAATTATTACACATTTAGTCTCTGCCAAAAGTACTTAGTAGTCACGATGTCTTTATCAGGTAGTAACATAATGATCTCTATTTCAGAGAAACTGAAGCTGAGTTTTAGAAAAACAAAATGGCCTGCTCAAGTTTATGCAGCTAGGATATTTCAGTATCAGAACTCAAATGTGGCTGTGTCTGATCTTAGACCTAGCACTCTTTACCACCAACACATGCTCTCTTTAATTGAGAAAATGCACAGTAAGCACTAATCTTGATGCCAAGTGAAAAAGTTCCAGATGCACATTTCAGGTGACTAAACAAAAAATAAAGTGAACTAGAACCACTAGCTACATAGACACCAAATTTTGACTTTGATTCCTCTCACCCACTCAAAACGAAGAGCTCACACTACCCACCTTATTAACCTTGGGTGACCCCAGAACCCATTCTAAGAAAGAAATACAGCTACTCAGCAGCCTTAAGAAGAATCCAACACCATGAATCTTTTTGCCTTGGCTTTCCAAGGAGGTCTTCTAAGTTCTTAAGAATTCAGAAGATAATTCTATGATATAAACTGTCACTTATAGAGAAAGGTCAAATAGCTGCAGAGCCCCTTCCTTGAAATCATTTGTGGCTCAGGATGCATTTGCTGTTTTTGGGATTCTAGACACGTGGCATGAGGGAACTCAGATTTTGCTATTTCTATTTTACAGGTGAGGAAAAATGAACACATGAAGGTTTCATTTGGCCTGTCTAAGCCCAGAATCACAGACGCTCTCAGAAAGACAACAAGAGATATTAGAAAACCCCGTGTGTGCTACTGACTTTCAATACTGAACTATTTCCCAAGTAGGAGCCATCCCCACCTGCCTGACACCCCTTTGCACCTCAGAACCCTGTAGTCTCCCCTATGAGGTGTTATCACATGCCTGTTTTCTCCTCTGTCCCCCGGACTCAACTGAGACTTCACCACCACAGTATTTCCAGTGCGTAGCAGAGTGTCAATGACATAGCAGCTCCAGAGATGCTCAACATGAAGAGAGAGGAGGGAAAAAGAGACAAGGAGAGGGAAGGAGAAAAGGAGGGAGGAAAGAAGATAAGGAAGGGGGAAGGGGTCTTGGGAGATCAATACAGGCTTCCCTCTGGAGAAGGTACTTAGTGCATCTGTCTTAACATCAAAGCCTATTTTTGAGCAAGTCATCTGCAAACCTAGATGAAGATCTGAGTGACACCTGTGGGCCATCAGTTCTAGCAAGGAGGCAACACCCTGAGTGGTCAGCAGACTCTTTGACCCGGAGAGAGATGAGTGGATTTCTTTCCTAAAGACACAGTTTGAACTTTGTTATTTAATTTAATTCATTGCTTAATTACTATTTTCCTATGAATGATTATACTGTGGTTAATATGTTAGCATAGCAGTATTCCCAGATAGTTTTTTTGTTTGTTGGGAGGTTGGGCTTTGGGGGGGAGCAGAGTTAATACTTTGCATGAAATATCTTATTTTATAACAGTGAAATTGCTTTCTCTTTTGTCTGGTGATTTTTTTGAGGTGAAATTTAAGTTTTTGTGTGAATAGTACTATTATACGTATCTTGAGTGTCTTGCTTGTACTGTATCACATCATACCTTTGTTCAATTCTTAATAAACTGTTCACTTGTTAAAAAAAAAAAAAAAAGACACAGGTCATAGTGGCTGGGAGAGTCATGAAGGCAGGAACTTCCCCAACACTGTCTGTGGGGAAACGACCGACTGCAGAGAATGGCCATTCATCTCTCCCTTCTCAGCCCCGCAAGGAGATCTTCCTAGTTATGCCAATTAAATTCCATTTCTCATGTACCTTCAACTACTGTCTTCAGGAAAACCTGAGCCCACAAACAGTCACTCTGACCCTCACCAAGGAAAGAGTGTTAATTGTGTATCTTCTAGCTGTGGGCTCTTAGGTATGTAAATTGAAAAAGTAAACCTAATTGGAGGGATATGTAAATGACAACTGAAACAATTAATATTTAGCTCTGTGAAAATCACAGTTCTCCTCCTCATTAGGTGGGTTGAGTTTTCTATAACCAGAGGAAAAATGAATTGTTGGAAGCTCCTTAAAGTGTGCAGCTGAGGACGCTGTCATATTAATGAGGAGAGTGAAGTTGATTAACAGGCAGCCCTAAATCGGGGAACAAGGGTTCCTCCCTCCTGTCCTCCTGTCTCCTGGGGACCAGAAGCCTTGCAAGGATCCCAGGCAGGATAAGCACAGTCCCCGGGGTCAGCAGCTGGCTGGGGCACATGGCATCTGATCGTGCTCCTTCCACTGACACTGACGAACATGTCTAGTCTTGAACAAATTGGCCCCTGGGAATCAGCCCACATTACTATAGGAATCCAGATCTTTCAAGACTCCCTGAACTTAATTGATCAAGATCCCTCTATAGTAGCCTGCAGCTAGTCCAAGAAAAGATTTTCTGAAAGGTTAGCTAAATGACAAGATTGATTTTTTACCCTTAATACTTTCTTCTACTCGTCAAATCTCTTACAATTACTTAGTGTATTATGTGTCCCCATGGCTGTGTGACCAGCATTATCTAATGTGTCCTTTAACACAACTGAACAAGGGACTACAATTCCCATTCCACAGAACAGAATCTAAGTCACAGGGTTGCAGAAGTACCTTGGCCTACGAGTGAGAACTTAGGCCTCCTGCCTTCTAGACTTGCCTAGCTTCTCTTTAACAACAACCTGGAAGACAGCCATCTGTTTGAGGGAAGAGCTCTTATCTAACTTGGACACTCTCTCAGTCACACAAGCCAGGAGTCACATAGAAATGAGAAAAATGTATTCATTTTTGCTTCCCCCCCCACAAATAACAAGGACAGCAACCTCTTCTACCTTGTTCATAGTCTGTACATTGGCCTTCCTTTATTCCTCTGTGTACAAAGGGAGAGTTCACGGTCAAAGATCAGGGCCAGACTTCATACGCTGCTCAGTTCTGGGGATTGCCACTTGTCCTCAATTTCAGGTAGCCTCTAAAAGGTTAGTGACCTGTGTAGCTCATGAAGCATCGATGTTTGCAGTGGACGAATGACCTAAATAAGCAAGGAAAGCCTTAACAGGATGTAGAAACATACTCTTTAGTCCAGAGTCCAAGCCTACAGAGGACCAGGCTTAGTGAAGACTAAAACTTATACACGGTTTTGATGAGCACCGAAGAATGCAAAGTCACAAAAAGAAAATTGTGCTTAAAAGTGACTATGGATGCATGAAGACAAGACATTGCATGCAAATTTTAGAAAACTGACAGATCCCACAAACATGATAAAATCAAGATAAATAACCAATATTTGTATTAATTAACTGCCCAACATACTTCTTTTCCCACATTTTTGGGTGTGTATGCCAACGATTTAATAATATCACTTTCCAGGCAGAGAGGAACCATAACCCAGTCTTCTCCTCTGTGGGGTCCCCCTCACTGCCCATGGCATCCAGCACTGCATATGGCAGGACATGTCTGTAGGGCAGCACCAACAACACCAGGCAGACCATCTCAGCACCTGCCAAAAGCATCCTGGAAGTCATTTCTACAAGGAGACAGCCAGCTCCAACCATCCTCTGCAAGAAATTGACTCTGTGTGATCCCCAAATCCCAGTCACAGTAATTCCAATGCAATTCTCCCTAGTCACATCTCAAAAATGTCTCCAGCTCCTCCTCCAACAAAAAAACAATCAGGTAAGTCTGGAGAAGGTGGGGAAACAGAAAAAGCAGTCTTAACTAATTGCAGCTAAAATATCTTAATTTCACAATTGTTTTTAATGACGATTTTAGAACACTGCTACTAAGACCCCTCACTAGATCTTCAGGTAAAATTCCATCTGTGCCAGCAGGAGTAGGGGGCGATATGGAACTCTAGAAGAGAATATCTCTAACATCCGGGATGACCTAAAGCACACAGACTCTATCACAGGGCAAGCAGAAAATCTGACTCCAGTATCTGGGCTGGAAACCTTTGTTACATTATATTGCCATTCCTGCCATGGAACATCAGTACATCCCCAACCTCAAGTTCACACTCTTTCCCAGGACCTAGTAGGAGTACTAGTGCCTCTCACAACCACATTTTTTCTAGGAAGAAGCCGATCTGGTACTGAAAGTTCCATACATAAGAGATTTAGCCTAAAACTTGAATCTCTATTTGGCACCCAATGATCCCCATTGCATATATGATAGAGATGCAGGTGCATGAACCTCAGCCCTAACATGAGGTCCCAACCCATAAATAAGATGCAACACTTCATCTACAATGTGAACAAACGAACATGCTATATGACATAGAAACATCCTATTAAAATAAATTGAAATTGTGCCTTTGGACAAGCAGAAGTACTTTGGGATTCTCAACTAACCCCATAGTCTTCTCCATGAATTTGATAGTTTTGTTAAAGACAGAGGATTTAAATAGCTAGACATCTATTGACAACATGTCTCTTTTATGTCTGTTTTTAGTTATTACAATGTAGGAGTTTCCCTTTGGCACACATGGAATGCCACCTAGAATTGCATATTTAATACTTTGTACACTTTAATTTATTGGTAGTACAAAGAGTTTTCATGTGTAGTTTTAATTATTTATGATTTTCATTTTACTCATAAATTTTTGAACCTAACCCCTACACAAGATATGACTCCATAGTATTTTTGTTCATTAAATCAGGAAAGTAAATAATTTTCTACCTAATGAATAATTGTATGATAGAACGTTAGTTCCATAACCAGGGGTGAGGAGGAGCAGAGTGGAAACAATGGTGTGTGGCATCCTGATAAACCTCTCTAGACACAAAAGGAAATTGCATCTCTAATCTCAAAATCTGATTAAGTACGAAAGAGAAGTGGGTGGTGAGGGAACATCAAAAAATCTTGGGTAATTCTTGCAAGAAAGGTTTCTAAGCCGAACATTGTCAGCTTTTAATTGAGATTCCATATTTGTCTAATAAATGTGAACCCGTACATTACTCAAGGAAATTACATTTGGCTATAAACATTAAAAAGGCTTGAGTTTTTGTTTTTCAAAAGCTCTGTTATTCAGATGGGAATGAAAATCAGAAATTTCAAGCTGGCAAATAACAGCTGAGAAGGAAGCTGTGGGGTCCCTAGAAACCAATGTGTTTACCCAGCTGTCTGGTCAAATCCTGCTAAAGGCCACCTCTAAAAGACTACACCCTGTTGCTTATTTCTCCATTCTTTTTCTAGTAGGTCTTAAAATTAATGTTCCTTTAATTTCTATTACAAATTCTTGTTTTACTATGGGTTATCTGGGTGCATTTTGTAACACTCATATGCGGTTGTTCTGTTTATCTTTTGATGATTGGTTTGCAACTAGATGCGATCCAATCACGCCATCAGCAGCACCTACTATGCCTACTATGGTACCAGATACCATTCTAGGCATTGAAGATACAGCTACAAGCAAAAATCTTGGTGACATTCTTTTACATTAAACCACATAAAAATAGTCAACTATCAACCATTTTATAAAAATGGTCAACTATCAACAGTTTGACATGGTTCAGCCAAATGTTGGGGAGATAGAAAAATAAACATAATTGGTAAAAATTTCTATAGTATTTTAGAATACATTCTGAGATTATTGTCCTTTCATAGGCTCTTATTAGACTTACCACCTTGGAGAATTCTTTTTGTGTACTTCCTATCACAACTTAAAAACTGAATTTCAAGGTCCCAAGAAGCAGCAAGTGGCCTCGGGAGAAAAACTAGAGTCTGTAATTTTCCTATGAACCCCTGTTCCTATGCTTTCACTTTAAGAAATGTTGGCCTATGATGAATCCTAACTTTCTTGTTGGCTCAATGATGGGTTTAAAAACCATTTATCATTCTTCATTCAAGAGTTTTAGTTATTTTTAACAGGAGGTTTGACAGAAAGCTAGATTAATAATATCTGAAATAAAGTAAGTCATTAGTGAGTATCAGGGACATTTTTATTATCCCAGCATCATCACATCTGATAAACAATACATTTGTTCAGTTTGATGCCTCTGGCTTTTACTGAGATGTTCCTTCTAATAGAATTGGGAAATTTAGCTCTCCTAATAAATTTTAGGTTCTTCTATGGTCCTAATGTACCTCTCTGAACCTCCTGAGAGTTACTAACACCCATATATTCCCGAGAGAAACCAAGTCTGATACAAAAGGAAAGGGAGAAACTGGATTCCCAGAATTAACAGGTATTTACAGGCTCTTGCAGCACTGAGAGAGTGGGGAAAGCCCTGAAGCCAGAGAGAAGAGACTCTGTCACTTATCAGCATTGGAAGCTTATATCCATTCCTAACCTACCCCCGCCTCATTTCCTCAGAAATAAAATAAAGACAAGGCCACCTATCCCACAGATTGTTAAATGAGAGACCATACAATACAGTGCCTTGAAAACTATTAATATACAGAAGGATAATTTTGAAAATGAGGAAATAGAATTAAAAAGAAAAATAAAGAACTGATTTATCCCAGTAGTTAAAGATAGACTCCCAGGATAGCTACAGTGAGGATTTCAAGCCATTTGGGGAAGGGAAGATCAGTGAGCTGAGCATGATTCACAGAGACTAACACAGAACCTACATTGATGCACTGCTGGTGGTTTAGAGTTTCTATTGTTCCACAGCAAGATGGGAACACACCACATGGAGAAGACACACTGGTTTGCAAACCAAAAAGCTTGAGCTCGCATTCTTGCTCTAGTGTCCTCTCGGAGTGTGAGCCCGGGCAAGTGTTAAACCACTTGACTTCTGCTCCTCTTTGGCTAACAGGTGATAAAAGTATACCTGGGTTCAATAGTCAAATTCATAATGTCTGAATATAAAAGGGGCTCTCTAGATGGAAATGCCTTCTCAGTTGTATACATTGTCACACATAGTCTTCATACCAACATTGTGAGTTGTATTTTTGTTGTTCTGAGCTTAAAGTTGAAGAAACTGGCCTGCCTAATTAAATACATAGGTATTAGTAGCAAAACTATGGCTGGAACCTAGCTCATTTCTCATACTGACTCCACATATTTCTACTGCACTACTGTGGCATCCACTGAAATAGACCAGAGAGTGTAATTGATATGAAGGTGGTGGTTTTAAATAGAGTAACCAGATGTCACCGTCCTGGAGAAAATGGAGATAAATAGGCTGCATAAAAGTGTTATCCAGGTATTTAGGTGATACCACCTGGCCCGAAAGGTGTAGATTAATGACCTAAAGTCATCTTGTAAGCAAGATTCATTTCTCACCCTCTGGTATGCAAGTTTCTTACCAGTGTATTGGTTATTGCTATATCCAACTTGTAAGGGTTAAAGAGTACAATATCATCAGTGTAATGAACCAACATGATCTTCCTGAGAACAAGATGATAATGTATGGCTAGAGGGTCATTGTTGCCTGAAGTAGTTCAGCAAAGGTATATTATTGGTCCTGCCAGATGAAAGACAAACAGCTTCTAAAGATCTTTACTATGATGCATAAATAAAAAGATATTTTCCAGATCAATAGCTACATATCTGGTGCCAGGAAATGTGCTCATTTGCTTGAGCAATGAAAACACATCTGGATAGCAGCTGCAATTAGTTTCATGATTGGATTGAGTTAATGATACTCAACAATACTCCACTGTTGTTCTCCAAGGTCCACCTGTCTTCTACACCAACCAAATAGACAAATGAAACAAAGATGTGGTGGGAATCATGGCTTGTACCTTTCAAGTCCTTGATAGTGGCAATAATCTCTGAAATTTCTCCAGGAACACACTGTGCTCTAAATCAACCAGCAATATATGATGCTATTTCTTCCTTAGTCAGAATTTACAGGTCCTATAATCAAGGAGGAGTGATTTCTCCTCATCATTCCTAGAGATCCACGAGAGCAAGTTCTGCTTATCCCCAACATTGGCCCTTCCTATTCCCAAGGGAGGACTTTCTTCCACCCAGAGGTACAACAGTGCTTTGTGTAAACTGGAAAATGACAGATGCCTGACACTGTGGCTCTTCCTGGCCTTGATTCAACAGGTAAAGAAAGGGCCACTGAACTGGAATGCATGATGCTTTCCAGTACATAGAGTTGCTGCTACTACATACTGGCGGTCAGGAGGCATTTATATGTAATTCAAGAGAACCCCTGGGACATTTTTCAGTACTCTGGGTCCTGCAATTACATCAATGAAAAATTTCAGCAACCCAATATAGGCAGGATTATTAATACCACAGACTCCTTAGGAATGAAGTTTTCAGTCACTCCACTAAAGGAAACACAGCCAGCTGAGGTACTTTGTAGAACTAAAGGAAATGTGGAATGGCCAGTGGAAGAAAGTAGTTGTAAATACACTTTTACATGTAGCCAGTTGCAGAGACAAGTACTATAATAACTGTTAATACTTCTTCCTTATTTTAAGATGAACGTGTTTTAGCACATACCAACCAAATGTTTTCTCATCACCTCTCCCATTTCCCTGCTAACTAATTTAAGACATGGTAAATAATAGTTAACTTTATATCTCAGTATCTAAGATATTGAAAGAAGAACATAACTCAGCAAGAAGAGGAAGGCACATCACTCAGAGATGAATAAAAGGCAGTTGTATCCAGTTTGGGGAAAAGGTACAGAAGTTTTCAGTTTTACACCACAGATGGTTACATTATGTTAGACTGAAGCACAGCTTTTTGATTTTCTTCGTTTGGAAGATAGGTGTGGTTGAAAGAGATATTTACCAACTTAGCTAAACTGGAACTATGTCTCCCAGAATTCCCTTCCCGGCATAGTTTCAGATGCATAGGATTAGGAAAGCAGAATGAAGCCACAGACATATGCGTGTGCTCAGAAGGTCAGTGCAGGGTGGCTGGTGCAGGTCATGACATCACCACGGACCTGCTGGCTCACCAGGTCTCTTCCCCCTGGCTGGCAGGGGGAAGAGGCCAGGCCTCTGGCACCCACTGCATCTCCTCCTTGAGGACCAAGTTCATATTTATATGTCTGCAGATGGAGCCAGCTTCTCCCTGTAAGTTGCCTGGCTCATCAAAACTGGAACTGTGGAGGCAGTAAGAGGCTGATGCGTGCTCTAACCTACCCTGTAAGCTCCAGCACATCCTCACAGGTTCTAGTTCGGCCCTGCTGGCCCCTGAGTCACATCTTTTCTTCTTGACAGCTGCACTGCTGCTTCAGGCTCTAGTAATATATAATGAAATAACAATATTTTCTAACTGCCTTAGCAGCTCTCATGATTGCATACATTCAAGTCCCTACAATAAGTCCCTTGTTACAAAGCCCTCCTAGTATTTCTGCTTCTCTGACCCACCCTAACTGAAGGGTACACAGGTATAAGCACCAAAGTAGAGCTCACACCTAGCTCATTTCTCATACCACATCCAAGTGCCTTCCACTAAACAGCTGCTGCCTCCACCATAATAACTCAAGGCCATGCAATTGGAGGGTATCGGTAGTTTAAAAGTAAGGTGTTAGCCATCACTCTCCCTCTTAAGGAAATGGAGATGTATGGGCTGCATGAAGAGCTATGAAGTAATAAAATGACTGAATGCCTGGTCCTAAAGGTGCAGATTAATGAACTGAAGTCAGCCTGTAGGGAAGGTCTCTGGGAGCAGGCCCCAACCCAAGGGCTTTCTTCAACTTTTACCTATTCAGCACTTTCAGCTGCAAATTGCATAATAGAGACAGGAGGTGTACTGATAAAATTTTCAAATGACAAAAGGGTGGGCCAGCTCACAAATACGCTGAGTGATAGAATCAAGAATCCAAAATATGTGACGTGATGAATAATGAATAACAGCTAACAAGATGAAATAGCAAATATCCTTTAACAAGGATAAATAGCAATTTTTACCCTGCCTAGCCCTGGCCTGGAAAGTGGTGGGGCCAACAGTCCTTACTGCCGGGCAATATGGTGCTAGACTACCACTAGAGCTCAGCATGAGCCAAAGAGCAAGGTGCTGATGAGAGGTTTGCTTCAGTGGAACACTCCTGAGTTTCATCATCTCCAAAATCATCTCCAAAAATACAGACTTGGCTCGGCATAACACATTGGTTACAATGCTAGCCACATACAACGACGGTGGTGGGTTTGAACCCAGCCCAGGCCTGCTAAACAACAATGACAACTGCAACAAAAGTAGCCTGGCATTGTGGCGGGCACCTGTAGTCCCAGTTGCTTGGAAGGCTGAGGCAAGAGAATCTCTTGAGCCCAAGAGTTTGAGGTTGCTGTGAGCTGTGATGCCACAGCACTCTACCGAGGGTGACATAGTGAAACTCTGCCTCAAAAAAAAAAAAAAAAAACTACAGACTTAGAGAGACTTGGCTTCATAGATTTCTTTGTGAAAATAGACAGTGAACTCAGGTGACGCCCAAGGCTCAAAGGAGTAGGGTGCCGGACCCTTATACTTGAGGTGGAAGGTTCAAACCCAGCCTCAATAACAACAAAAAAAGACATTGAACTCAATATCAATCAACACTGTGAGAATGTTAAAGCATTCATTAGCACTTGTACTTCCTTATCCAAAGTATGATGTTTCAATATAGGCTGGAGATAGCCAACAACTTTTCCCTCCTCAAAATCACATAGCTGAGGCTTGGGATACAATGCTGAAGACCACACTTCAGGGACAACCTTGGGTTTGACTCATGTAGTGAGGGTCTATAAGAAAGTCATGTGAAGAACATTTTAAAGAAAGTGATCATAAAAGCTGGCTAGAAATAATTTAATGTGTTTTCATATAGAAAACAAGAATTTTATTTGGACTTCTAGATGACATATGGACAGAAACAGCAAGAAGAAATACTTTGCTCACTACAGAGATGAAGCATATAATGAGGAGCTTACCTCTGGGTTCTGGAGCCAAACCAGCTAGATTGGTGCTCACAATCCAGTCCCCAGCCATGTGACTGTGAGCAAGTTACTCAATTTCTCTGGCCTCCGCTTTCCAATTCAGATAATGGAAAAAAACAGTATCCACCTCATATATTTGTTGAAGGGTTTAAGTAGAGTGAAAACAAATAGTAACCATACCTGTCATGCAGCCATACCTGTCAAGCATTTATAAGAGGTCATAGGATCAGAAGTAATAAATATTCACTAGTGTTATTATTATAAAGAAGCATGTTGTGGTGAATACAGCTGTCCCCGAATACCTCACCTTGCGATATGAGCACACTGAGTCCTGTGTCTGCATGTGTTCCAACTAAGGTTGTTCATCAATCAGGGGTATTACAGAGTGATGATGTTTCACAAACTTTAATGTACACACGAATAACCTTTGCCCTTTATTAAAATGGGAGTTCTTATTCAGTAGATCTGGGATGGGGCCTGACACTGCAACTCCAGCATGACCCCAGGTACCACTCGTGGAGTAACCATATTAGAGAGGAATTTTTTACCACTGGGCACGAAGGACAGTCTTAAGGTCTCTTCCATTCTAGAGCATTCAGACTTGGTAATGTTATAAATCTGTGAATGGTAATTATGTTCAAGTCACTTTGTAACTGAGTTATCTGGGCAAATGACCTAATCTCTTACCTTGCTTTGATAGATTCTGCAAAGCACTCTTTAAGAAATGAGTGCTTTTTACAGCAGAATACCAAGTCCTCAGATGGAAGCTGAACTACTTCAACAGAGAGTTTCATTTCCTAATTGGCTAAACATCTGTTCCAGTTCTGAGCACAGATTTATCTTTATCAAATACTGATTGGTCTCTACCTCCTGCCGGCTGCTGTGTCCTGGTGAGTCAGAGAACAAAGTAGGGCAGCTGTGGGAAGTCAGGAAGCCTCAGGAGGAAGGCGGTGGTGGAAGGCTGGAGAAGCAGGAAAGAGAGAAAGAGACATTTGTGGCAGAAATAAGGAATAGAAAACTCTACCAGCTTCAGAGCTGGGTAGAACCAGGTCCAGAGCTTGGAAAAAATCTTAAAGATCACCTGATTCATTGTCCTCAGTTTTCAAATAGTGAAACAAAGGTTTTGTGAGATGCTGTGACTTACATGAAGATGGCATCAGAACTGAAAACAAGGCCACCTTTGTCCTGGTTTGATACACCTCTCAGGCCCACTCCTGCCTCCCACCTCCTCCTGAGGACTCCTGCTCTGGGGGCATGGCCTAATGATAAATATGTTAAGCACTGGAAACAGATCCTGTGAATTACATCAACACAACCTAGTTAATGAGTCCCCTTGCCAGCCTGCAATCCTGTGTTTGTCAGCCCATTCTCAGCATTAATGTCACAGTGAAAATAACCAAGTCAATGTCAGAATACAGCTCCCCACAGATAGGACAGGCCCTCAGAGGTTGAGTAAAAGAAGTATGCATCTCAAGACAACAGCTATCCTCAGTGGTTAGACCTTCCCTTCTGGGTATTTTTCATGAGGTCTTGGTACCTTTCTTATTCTCTCTCAGGACAGGCTAATTCCCAGAGAATGGCCACAGGAGAACTGTATGGAATGATCTATGTGAAATGACCACTCTGATTTTGCTTGTAGCTGCAGAGTTAGAACTAAGAGTCTTCTTATCCATATTTGCATGCAATTTTCAGAGTTTGCTTTAATGGATATGACATTTCATTAATTCTGATTCATTGTGTACTCAAGCCAAAACACATGCAGTTTAGTTCCACTTACTGACAGAAAATAGAAGCTGAAAAATTCTAAGTCAGAGTAATAACTGAAGGTGTGTAATTACTCATTACCCAATCAGCTACCAGGTTCACGGGGCAAGAATGGTTTGGAGATAAATTGCAATTTTAGTGAGTGAATCTGACAGGCTAGGTTACTAGGTGTGTTTCTTTTGATTAATGACACAAGGGAGAAAGGTTTAGAAAAGGTGTTTCCACTGATTCCGCTACTCCCAGAGTGACCCTTAAAATGTTTCTACCAGCTACCAGGGAAAATATAAATTATAGTGAGCAAAGTGTGAATTTAGTAAAAACATACAAAAATATTACATCCAAACCTTCTCTGCTCTAATTAAAAAGAAACTCAAAGTGATACGTCTTAGGACGATGCCAGAATGGGTCATTTGGCTACAGATCTCAACTTTCTCAGAAAATGTGCTTCCTAAAATAAAGAAAAAACAAACACAGTTGGAGCTATTTATCATGGTCAATTAACATAAGAGTTTGAATACAGCACAGTTGCTGCCCTGGGTTCTGCCATCCCTCAATATTTTTCTAATTTTTAGTAATATATATTAGTATATTTCTATTAATAAATTATTCTAATTATTTCCCTAATTTTTCTAACTCTCAGATTTCTGGGTGTAAAGAAGGCATTTGGCTGGTAACTTATGAAGTGGGTCCCAGAGCATCCTTTCCAGGTCTCTAATAATATTCTGTTAGATGTGTTGATAAGATAATCAGAACAAACAAACAAACAAATAAATCACTAAAGAGCAGAGCATGAGATGATCCAGTGAACCAACACATATAGAAGGTCACAGAATGAGCTGAGATATAGGGAGGCGTCATGCACTGGGGATTGTTCAGGAAGATTTCACAAAGGAGGCAAGGCGTGCACAGGCCCTTGGGGACGAGCTCTGTTCCAGAGAAAATACCTTGAACAATACAGTAGCAGAAATGACCTTGGCATGAGTGAGAGGAAGTATGTTGTAAGGTTACACTAAGAAGCTTTCTACAGATCGAATGAGGTCTCACTAGGGTCAGAGAGACGGTTGGAGAGATCTTCTGGATGTGAAGATAATTAACATAATGCAGAGCCATAGGAGACTGACTCAAGGAATTGACACACTACACGATTCTTCAGAAACATGAGTCCAAAGCACCCTCTGTGAAAGGTTGGAGTAGAGACAGGATAGAGCCATGAAGATCTGGTAAGCGTTCATGACAGCTGGGATATGACAAGAGCCTGAACTGGAGGGGTGGTAAAGGAAAGAGAGAGGTGGCAACAGGAGCTGTGAAAAGGACACTTGTCTGAACCTGGGGACTGGATGGCTAGGTGTGTGAGGTGAAGAAGGGAGATGACCCAGCTGGCTCTGAGACTTTCAGCATGATCAGTAAGTCAGGGAGAAGAACTAGCTTTAATGTAAGACAAAGAATTCTTTACAGGGAGATGTGCTGTAGAGAATGAAAAGTGTGGGGCAGATGTACAAATTAGGCATTTGGAGTAGGAAGTGGGGGAAGTGGGACTGGAGCAGGAGTCGGCACCCAGATCTGGGTCTGGGATGTAGACTAGCTAGACCCAGCTAAAGTTGATTACAGCACCAAGCACACTCCCTCAATACTCTTGCTGAAACCAGTTCTTCATGTATTTTACATGAATAGGAGTCCCTTGCTCAGCCCTTCCTTACTATGCAGCCCTCGTTCTGAACACACACAGGACTGGCAACCAGGAAGAATGTCAGCATCTATTTATGGAGGACAAGCAGTGCCATATGTGGAGAGAAAGAGTCTTGTTACTATTCTATTGAGAAAGTCCAGCAGATGGTGCAATGGGGCAGAGGTGGCCTTAGAAGTCACTATCGTTGATTTGTGATGAATGCAATCATCATATTTGAGAGTCATAGGACCCTTGGAGAGCATTCAATAAGGTTTTTCATTAAAAAAAAAAAAAACATTTTTAGCCTTATTTTTACAAATAAAAACTTATATGGAAATTTAAATGGCTAAGCTGCTCCTGTTGGGGACTAGGGATAGGAGGTCTATTGAAGCCCATAAGACACCTTCAAAAAGTACTGTTTCTTTGAGTACAATTGTCTTACCTATAAGTGGGGGTATGAAGCACAGATTGGAGAGCCCAGAAAACACAGCCATTCTTGGACTGTGACTTAGGGCTGCAGACTCCCAGATCGGGACCACCATACTGCTCCAGACAAAGAAGGAGGGGGCCCCAACCCTATGCTGTTTTACATTATCCCAGGATGAATATACAATAGAATATTGTTGAAAGTCTTAGTACAAAAATAAAATTGTACCCCCTTAATATTTTGAAATATTTTAAAAATCAGTAAAAACATATCTTTAGCAACCACAAAAAAAGTTAAAAAGAGGAAGGGTCTCATTCTCAGAAAGGGAGTGAGACCAGGAGGAGGTCAGGGCAGGGACTATGGGGATCAAGCCCTCTACCAGTGTCACATTGGAAGGCACTGCCACCAGCTGCCCACAGGGCAGGGGCCATACCACCTCTGTTCCCTAATACCACCACATTATCTTAGCATTCAGCCTCAAATTAGCCTTAGTACACTTCATAGCAGATCTCTTCCTACAGAATCTCTACTCAAAATTTCATCCTTTAGGGCCTAGCCCTTTACAGCTCTGGCTTCAGGGAGAGGCTGCCTGGGGATTTCTCCCAATTTGAAAAGAAAGCAAGAGTCTAATTTGCTGTGAACTGTCATGAGCAATAAAACATTCATTAACTTTAATTGTAAACACTTTAAGTCCCAATCATTGTAATGAAAGGATAAATTGAAAAATCAAGAGTTAAGTACCCTTTTAAAATTTCATATCTTCTATCTTCACCTGGCCTCTTAAACTAGACAAAGTCAGATTAAACAATGCATAGAATAACCGCCTTAATTCCACCTGACCAAACCTCACCCAACTTTCTTTTTTTTTTTTTTTTTGAGACAGAGCCTCAAGCTATCACCCTGGATAGAGTGCCGTGGCATCACAGCTCACAGCAACCTCCAATTCCTGGGCTCAAGCGAGTCTCCTGCCTCCGCCTCCCAAGTAGCTGGGACTACA
>CAUYRH010038439.1:0-51701 GCA_963574655.1 Perodicticus potto | reverse complement strand
TTTTGACGCGGCAGTGTGCTTTGAAATACCACTGAATTATAGCATGGGCAAAATAGCCATACACTTTCAAAAAAAAAAAAAAAAAAAAAAAAAATCCTTTCTTCCATTTTTTTTTTTTTTTTTTTTGAGATAGAGTTTCACTATGTTGTCCTTGGTAGAGTGCCCTGGCATCACAGCTCACAGCAACCTCAGACTCTCGGGCTTAAGCGATTCTCTTGCCTCAGCCTCCCAAGTAGCTGGGACTACAGGCGCCCGCCACAACGCCCGGCTATTTTTTGGTTGTAGTTGTCATTCTTGTTTGGAAGGCCCGGGCTGGATTTGAACCCGCCAGCTGTGGTGTATATGGCTGGCACCCTAGCCACTTAAGCCACAAGAGCTAAGCCATTTCTTCCGTATTTATTGCCGAAGTTTGCTATAATTAGCAGGTTAAGAGAGTTTCTTAAATTCCCTGTGATGCTAGAGGGCCACATCACAGACAAAACTGTCATAATATATCTTTGGTACTTGCAGTAATTAATTACTATCAATAAAGTCCAAGCATTTCTGTCCCCAAAATGTGTATCGAAGTACTCCAAGGAAGCATACTAAAATCACAGGGGCTCCAGAGTACATTTTAAAGTTTTGACATAAGCATGGTGACATCCCTTAGACACTGTACAAATGTCACTTTAAACCTATCTGCACTTAACTACTTAATAAATAAGACAAATGGGTATTTCTTTTGGCCAAGTAGCACTTGGAAAAAAAAAAAAAAAAACTAGTAAAACACTCGGGGCTCCAATGACCAATGAAGTTTTAGAATCTCTGTCACATTATAAGCAATATGACAGGTATTGAGACAAGTGCTTCCTGACTTGTGAGTTTTAAGGGTCTAGGGTGTATATTTTTTGTAGATTGTAGATAATATATAAATGAATGAATGAGTGTGGTTGTATTCCAATAAATATTTACAGCAATGAAATTTGAATTTTTGTCAGAAAATATTCTTCCTTTGATTTTTTTCTCCAACTATTTAAAGATGCTAAAAACCACATAAAAATCAGTTAAAAACCATTCTCAGTCATAGTCTGTCAACCCCTGCTCTCTCCCTCAATCCCCTGCAAAAAACCACTGGAAGCAAATGTTTTTCCTCAATGATAAAATAGCCAGATAGCTGCAGTATGCTACGATTGTGCCACTGCACTCCAGGTGGGGCAATAGACACCCTGTCTCAAAAAATTAAATAAACCAGACAGATGGCAGATAACCATTTACTCAACGTTACCACGGAAGCTAACATTTCATAATAGTTTACTAGTGTCTATTCCTAAGTTAAGTGCTTCACATGGGTTATCTTGTTTAAACCTTACAACTAAGAAGATACTATGACTTTGATTGGAGTTAAGAAAAATGGGGCAGTAGTATCAATTTTGAAACGGGCTATTTTTGCACTGCTATGGCTGATATACCTCTACTCTGCCCAACATGAATTTGGATTCAAGTACTGGTTTATGTTTAAAAGTAACTTTCATTTTTATTTGGTACATAAATAAACCAACCTTTCTGAAATACTTAGCTCTACCTCTTCTTAGCACCTTTTGGTTTTATAACAGGAGGTTGTCTTGACTTCCTTAGTCTTTCTGACTCCTCCTTTACTAGGCTGTTTGTTGTTGTCACCATTCCTTGCCCCACTCCTACAACACAAGCACTTCGAGAATCCGCTTTCAGATCTGTCTACTTTCTTCTCCAGAAGCTGGGAATAGGGTCTGCTCTACTTCTTCAAGCTAAATATTAATTGTAACCAGCTTAATTTCAAATCTGTTATTCTTCAGCCCAACTCCTAAATTTCCAGTCTTGAATTTCTCTCTGTCTACAGAATGGTCTATGTATCTAGAATTATAATTGGAACTTGAAATCCAACCTGTCTATAATCAAACACCTTTAATTCCAAATCAGTTCCCTATTTCTGTTAATGGCCTTGTTATCTCTTCAAGTCCTTATGTTGTAAACTTCACAATCATGTGAGGGACTTCTTCTCTGCCCTCTTCCTCCATCTGTGAAACGTCAAGTCTCAAATCTCCTTCTCTCCTTAAGTCCATGCCACTTCTCTAATTTATATTATCATAGTGGGCAACTTCAATGATTTTCTAATAAACCTTTTTACAATCAGCCTCTCATCTTCAAATAAATCTGTACACTGCTGCCAGAATAATATTCTATAAAGAATAATTCTCTCATGGCATTGTTCAAAAGTCTTCTGTGATTCTCTACTACCTATCAAATTTATTATAAACATATTACCCTTTAGAAGTGAAGACACTCCAGAATTTGGCTCTACTTTTCCTATTTTACTTTGTATGTATGTGTATATGTGTATGTATATATATATATATATATAAATCACACTGAACAATTCATTTTTCCTGCCATATTACTTCCTATTAGTTCACATTGTTTCTATTCTTTCCCTTTTACAAATTGAACAAAACCTCCTTCTCTCTGCTGCCTACTCATTCTTCACGATTTATCTCAAATATTCTGGTCCTATTGCCGCAAGTCAAATAAAATTTTTACTTTTAAACCATCATGCTACATGTGTATAGTTGTATTGGAATATTTCATATACCCGTAAAACGTAGCAGTCTGTTGTTAGATTATTATTATAGTTATTAAATTGGACTCACTTAACCAGAGCGCTTATACCCATAATGAGAACCAGGCAATCTGTTTTAGAGATCCCAATCATACTTATATTGACTAGAGAGTTATATAAACTTACTGTTAGTTAAGAATTTAAAGCATAAAATCAAACTGATGGTTTAATAGATAACATCTCCATAAACCATCATTTTGATCTTATTGCTGCAGAAAGAGTTCTTTAATTTCATTAGAAGAGTTAAAGCAAAGATCATTTAAAGAAAAGACATCTTCTTCTGCCATAGTTAACCTGCATTATTCCCAGAAAGTAAGTGACATCTTGTACTGTTCTCTGTGCTTCTGTTCTTGTGATCTGGCTATGAGCCTGCCCACATGTGTGCGTGTGCACGTACGTGTGTACGTGGACATAAACACAGTTTATGGATGGGTGAAGGAAGCTGGAGAACTTAAGATAACTTTGTCTAACTACCAGAAACAGAATAATGACTGAGAATCTAAAAATAAACAGAACTCTTAATTGCAAAGGAAATCTATCTGTTAGGTTTCTAAAGTTACTGGTAAAATCTGAAAAAGTCTTAAAAAAACACTAAAATACTACATTACAATACAAAAAGGAGTATTATCACTGTAGGTAGGTTTCTGAAGTCATATAATACAGATAAGAAAGACCTTCCCATTAAAATTATTTGCTGAGCATGTGATACCAGCCCTCTCAGAAGCAAAGCAAGAGGATCACTTGAGTCACGGCATTCAAGAACAGCCTGGGCAACAGAGCCAGTCTGCTTCTCTACAAAAGAAATAGAAAGGAGCCTGGAAGAGTAGTGCAGGTTTGTAGTCCCAGCTCCCCGGGAGGCTGAGCTGGGAGGACAGTTTGAGTCGGGAGTTAGAGGATGCAGTGAGATGTGAATGTATCACTGCACTCTAGTCCAGACAACAGAGCAAGACTCTGTCTCTAAAAATAATCATGGTATTTCACACTTTTAGCATCTCATGACTTTACTGCTTTGAATAAAAAACCTTAAGAGAAAGGACTGAAACATCATCATCTTCAAGTTATAGTACTTGAAATTGAAAATAAAATGTAGTTTCTAAATATTCAAATTCAGTAGCAAATGACTGTTATTACATTAAGTTTCATTATAGAATCCGAAGTGACTGTGAATGAAAACTTTATAACAAAGAGGTATCAGCCCACTAAGCTAACAGATGTATGAAGTATCTACATCCTTTATTCAAAAAATTTTCTCCCTTCTTTCAAGAACCAGAGACTTAGTAGGTAATTCACTTCAGTTAGGATATTAGGCATAAATCAAAAAGTAATTGCCACAAATCTTGGGCTACACACTTGAGAAAAAGAAAACTGAACACAGGAAATTTATTGTGATTATTTGACTATAGTAGGAAAGGTACTGCTTAGGCAAATACTCAAAAGAAAGAGCCAGTTTCCTACTCAGATATTCCAGGGAGATGGAGCTTCTGGGAATTTGTGCTAATCCTATCATCCCAATAGACAATAAATCAAAAGAGCTAAAAATGCAGACACAAATATAGTATTCTCAAAAGAAATATTTTGGGTTCTAGAAGCAAAATAAATTTCAGTTAAAACAGTTTGTGGTTGTGCTAGATACAGCATGAGTCTTCAAAATTCTGGCGACAAACTGCTTTACATATTAAAGCATATGTAATTAGGGTCATAAGAACAGGAGCTCTGAATGGGGAAAGGGAAGGTGACTGGTGGGATCACACCTATGGTGCATCTTAGAAGGGTATAGGTGAAACTTACTAAATGTAGAATATAAATGTCTTAACTCAATAACTAAGAAAATGCCATGAAGGCCATGTTAACCAGTTTGATGAAAATATTTCAAATTGTATATAAAACCAGCACATTGTACCCCATGATTGCATTAATATACACAGCTATGATTTAATAAAAAATAATAATAAAAAACAAAAACATGAGCTCTTATTCATAAGAACACTGAATTCAAGAAGTCCTCGGTTTTGGAAAATATATGGTAAGAAACTCATTCATAAAGTTTACTGACATTCAAAGTATGTGCTAATGAAACCCATGCATTTCTCCCACTAACAATTTATATTATTGTTTTCCTTGGGAAGTGTTTTAGAGGAGAATTACTACTACCAGTACAGATTTTTAAAAAACTCCTACAGTTTATGATTTCAAAAGGGTCTACATTTTGACCACTTAAAGCCAAATACAAATACAGGCACAGTTACAGGTCTCCCAGTTACAAACATCCAACTTATGTACAAATTGCACTTATGAACAGAGGTCATTACAGTAAGTCTCTGAGTTACAAACATCTAACTGGCATATAATTTGCACTTATGTACAGGGTGTATTCAGGTAATAGGTAAATGTACCTGTTGTAACTTATATGCAAATACACCTTATCAAACCTACAGAACTTATCTCATTTGTAATCTGAAACTGCCTATTAGCAAGACAGGCAATACAATAGAAACACTGCGAGAATTTAACACCAGTCCTTAAAGTCATGCAAATAATGTTAGATAAGGATCAAAATAAGTCCAAAAGTAGAGAGGTGATAATCAAACACAGAAAAAGAAACCTAGAAAAGATTAACATAAATAACAGTATCATGTTAGAGTTAAATTTCCTAAGTACGATTTGATTTTTAAAAAGATATCTGGAAAAGATTAACATAAATAATAATATCATGTTAGAGTTAAATTTCCTAAGTACGATTACTGTGGGAATGAAGGATAATGCCTCTGTACTAAGGAAAAAAATACATACTAACATATTTAGGGATGAGTGTTATGATGACCACAATCAATTCTCAAACTGTCTGGGGGGGAGGGAAAGTATAAACGTGTACATGGAGGAAAATAAGTATCCAAGTTAAAGATAAATATGGGATGATGAGGAGAAGCTTTCAAAAGGAGACCAATAAACAGATCAAACTCTCTGCCCACCAAATCCTTAATCTTTAATTTGGGCTAAATGAGGGCCAGGTTTAGAGAAGCAGGGAGAAAAGGAAAGTCTTTAAAAAGATCAACACACTGGGTGGTGCCTGTGGCTCAAAGGAGTAGGGCGCTGGCCCCATATACAGGAGGTGGCGGGTTCAAACCCAACCCTGGCCAAAAACTGCAAAAAAGAAAAAGATCAACACACTGGGTAAGACTGCTTTGGTGGAGAGCTGAAGAACAGATAGAGAACAGGAAAAGGGAGAAGAAGGAGGGAGAAGAAAGGAGACTGACATTTTGGGAGCATGCAGCGGGGCTCTCTCTCAATACACAGTTACAATATTATTATTTTTTGTTTGTTGTTTGTTTTATGATAAGGAAGATAGCAAATAACTTGCTCAAGGTCAAGAGGCAGGGTCAGGAGTTTGACCTCAGAGATCATGCTCTTATGGGCACTCCATAGTTGCATGCTCAGTGTTTTGTACTATGGGTTAGCAAACCTAAATTCTAGTTTTCTCACTGACTTGTGGTGGTACCTTTTTTGACTTACCAGTGTGTGAAATTACCAACACGCACCTCTACTTAACAGAGATAAAAGATATAAAACCTGAGTCTCTCAAAATAAAAATTCAACATAAATAAAAACTACCATAATCACTGGTTTTAATATAATAAAAATGTTTACCTTTCTGTCATTGATTTTAACCATCAACTGTATATAATACTTAACTGTAAACCATAACATCGACTGTAAGATCGACTGCAAAAAGGATACCTCCCCACCAAGTAGACTTTAACATGGTTCAGAGGAAAATTTCAGTCAAATTAAAATCAGAAGAAATGTTATTTCTATTTTAAAATCTTAAGTATTTCTAGAATAAACCATAAAAATTCAGGATTGTTTTAATCAATCAGTCCAAATAGCACTTGAATAGAATATATGCTCTTTTAGCAAACAAAATTCTGGCTTACCTTTTTAATAGGTGACGTAGGTGTGGCCTGACCTGATGACACAGTAGGTGTTGTAATAGCTACAGGAGCTGTTTGTGTACTAGACGTGTTGGCATTAGTTACAGATGCTACAGGTTTTGTCTTATCTGTTAAAAACAAACAAAAAATTAAGAGTCAATATTCTACAGGAATTTGGTTTCAATGGTTGGGAAAATACCTGTTTATATTCTATTTTTGTTTAAGGTTTTGTTAATTGCCTTTCTCCACTGCTATCCCTCTCCACAAGAAGACATTTCAAGTTTCTAGAAATGTCTCAATACTCATACGTATGCTCAAGTAAGCAGTTAAGTAACACGAACGATACAGAACAAATCTGAGAATAAAAAGCACAAATAGAGCCTTATTTCTGTACTTTTATAATTAAAAAATTAAGAATTAAAATTTGAAATAAATGTAATGCAACTAAAAAAATAGCTATGCAAATTTCTAATGGATAAACAACTACTTATTGCTGATCTAAAATGGATTTCTTTTGTTTATTCGGGGAAATAAAAGTGCTTTTGTCAAAAATCAGCTTATTTTCCTGGAAAAGAGTATGATTAAATATCGCAAAGACCATGTCTTCCCACTCCTAAAAAGTCTAAACTAACTTACTAAAAGTTAAATAGGCAGAATCACTATTTTCCTAGAAAATAATCTAAGTGTGGGAAGAATTATTCAATAAATACTTATTAAGTGTCTCCATTCTTCAAGTACTGTCCTAGGTACTAGGGATCTATCAGCCAAGGAAAAGACAAAACATGTTCACTGCATGGAACTTAGAATCGAGTAGGAGAAATAAATAATAAAATAAACCCTACACATGAATATCCAACTTATTCAGTAAACATCATTAATATTGCTGAAATCCTTCTATCCATTTGATTTCGATGAAGAATGAGAATTTCAAGTTCTAAGAGGAAAAAATCCTGAAAGCAAAAATATACTTCTCCTTTCTCATTCTTTCAACCATCCTTTTCACTTATAAACTGTCTGAAAGGCAACTGAAACTTTTAGTTGAGTTCTTATTTTTATCTTCTTTATGAGAAGAGAAGAAAGTGCTAGTCCTGCCTTTCTTGGACATAAGTTTAATTAAACTATTCTTGCATATAGTTTAATTTGTATGTAAAACGTTAACACAGAAGAAAATTTATGAAAAAATTTGACAAAATAGTTACTTTATATTCAATGGTTTCTCAAGGAAATAACCTTGTGAATGGTAAAAAAAAAAAAAAAAAAAAGAAAAGAAATGGTTTATAAATGGTAAAATCAAGCTACAGCTCTACAGGCAAATGCCTGTTTTCTCAAGTTTGCCAAATAAAGTACGATAAAGCCTGGTTAATATTAGAAGAGTGAGGGAGAAGGAACCACACAGCATTTATAAGGATTAATTCTTGAGACAAAGTCAAATTTTCCTGGCACAACTGACCACTAGCAACAGGAAGAACAAAATTATCACAGTTACAATGCTTCAGAAGAACATTTAAAGTTAGCTCAGTGAGAAACTGCGCAGAAGGCAACTGGTATGCTTAAATTCTAAACAGGGAATTATCATAATACAATGCAATTTGAAGAACTATCCGGATCACGCAGTCCGATTCTTCTCATTTTATAAAAAGAAAATTTCAACCAAGATGTTCAATGAGTGGTGAAACTGGCCTAAATTTAAAGTCTTTTGCTTATTTTAAGTAGCTCCTTGGTGACTAACATTGAACAGTATATAAGAACCAATTAAGAAAAAAGTTAATTAACAAAACCTAGACATTTATGAAAGAGCTGACTGGACTTCCAGTTCTTGAATATACTACATAAATTGTAAAATGCCTGACTTCTAAAAGTTAGGAGATCTGAGTGTTAGTTCTGCCTTTTTTGTACATTATGTGCATACAGTTTGATTTGTAATAATAAAGGTAACTAGCCAAGTTGTGTCTTCCAAGGAAGAGATTAATTATATAAAAATAACCCTCAACAGATGCAAAAGTATCTGATCAATTTAAATACCACTATATATCATTTTGACTTTCAGTTTTTGTAAAATGCATAAAGAGTACAAATTCAACTGACAATTTTAGATAAACATGTATATTGACTATATTTAAATTAGCAGAGTTTAATTTTATACATTATACAAAATCTAACACTTACTAAAAAACTATTATATGGTATAGTATTCCATGAAAGAAGTTATTATTATTCTAATTTTACAAATAACAAATCTGAAATTAAATAAATTACGAAAGAATACAATTATGTGCATGAACCAGTCTATGTTCTTAAACACTATGCATTCTAATCTACATAACTCTCTTTTATAATTAGAAATATTTTCAGTTAGCATGTTATACAAATATAACACTCAATGATTATCTATTGTTCTAACTTCCAGTTTTACCCATATGATTATCTCACCTAGACAAAGGATATGTTGAGTCACACGACCAACATGTGACAGCAAAGAAGAAAAATTAAAATCATAAGTGACTAAATTTAAATTCTAATCTTTATGAACTTCACAAACTCTGTGTATTACCGAAAAATTTATTTTTGGGATTAGTAAGCTTCCAGAAAATAAAGGAATCTAAACCTTACCTGGGCAACAAAGCTAGCCTGTTTAAGATGTTGTTTTTTAATAGGAAATAATTACCAGTATGTTCCTTGAGTTGTGTTTATTTAGTAAACTTTAACTTCTAATGTTTTCTTAGAGTGAGTAAAAAGAAAATGACTCAAAGTGCTGCTATTGTGTCTAGAGGAAACAGAGATGCCAAGAAATTCTGAGGCTTCAACGGTGTCTGTCAATGATCATCGAAATGGTTCTAATAATGGTAACTTTTTTCATTGATCAAATATATTAATGGAAGTAGAATACTTTCTTTTGATAAATTTATGTGCTAAAATGCCAAGTTACACAACTCAAAGATGGCAACATCAGTATCTCATGACAGTCATAAGTTTCCAGTGATTAACTAACTGATACAGACCAAGAAATTACTGAATAAAAGCAATTTGATAAACAAAATCTTAAAAATGTGACCCAGAAGGAAAATCCCACAGATACCAGATCTCTGATAGGAAAAAATAAAAAAGGAATATAAATTTTTATAGTGGCTTTGTAAAGCAATTTGGTTGAAAACTGAAAATGTGTATATACCATGACTTAGTAATTCAATTTCAGTCCATCAGAGAATCTCTTGCAAGTATGCAAAGGAGGCATCAGCACAGTTGCATTATTTAAAACAACAAAAAATTGTGAATAAAGTAAATGTTCATCAGAAGGAAAATGAGTATACTTAATAGAATACTATATAATAACTAAAAAGAATAATTATGCAAATCCATAAATTCACAGAAAAAGACTTATGGACAAATGTAAAAAGTGTAACTTTTGAGTAAAAGACCCAAGATGTATAACAATTCCTAGAGCATAAAAACAAAAACAAAAGGCAACATTATAATTGCTATATGTTACTTATGATGTATACATAAAATAGTATTAAAATGGACTATAAGATTATAGGAAAAACTTCCTGATAGAGACTGTATTTAGGAAGAAGAGAAAGGAAGCGGATTAGGGCAGGTGGCAGCAAAAGAAGACAACTGCAATGTTTTAATTTTATTTTAAAAAATGTGAAGCAAATATGACTAACTGTCAACAGCTGTTAAGTTGTATATCTTAGCAGTTGGAGACATGAATGTTTGTTATATTGTGCTTTTCAGTCTCTTTAAAATTTCTCCAAATGAAGCAAATCCCCCACACCTTTCCAGGAAAGTTCTTGGTTCAGTCCCCCCTCAGGATGTTGCTGGGCCTCAGAAAGCAGCAGAAGCATTCTTGAATTCCTGAGAACCCATTCACAACCTCTCTGTACAATCATAAGGGAATCTTAGAAGCGTCCCCACTTTCTTCCAACGTAGGTTGGCAAAATGCAGAGGTGAACAAGAGCCTCCAGATAATCAGGGAATAACAAATTCACAACTGTAAATAAGTTTCCGATATTCACTGTATGATAATTTACTGGGCTGGCAGGCATCTGAACAAGTAGTAAATTAGTCTGAAAAGTTTAAAATTAAGCATGATCTTGTTTTACTTTACACTTTAACAAAATTCAGTGAAAATGCATTTATTCTTCAAATTTTACCTGTCTCAGCTTCTGATTCTGAGTCGTCTTCTTCATCTTCTTCACTAGAGCAGCTAGAGTCATCTTTCTTTCCTTCTTCTTCTTCATCTACCTTTTCTTGTTCCAGAGATTCAATACGTGATGCATTTTTCTCAGGCTCAATAATCAATGTCTCTTTGCTATAAAAGGAAAATATCTTTCACACGATTTTAAACACACAAATGGCAAAAATACATTAGTTTTTCCCAGATCCACAATAATCATGCACAAGGCCATTATGCCAACTCATTCATAATAATAACAAAACCTACCTTAATTTTTTACTTACTTTTTTTTTTTTTTGCATCAGAATCATCTGATGTGTTTTTATTTATTTTTTATTTTATTTTATTTTATTTTTATTGTTGGGGATTCATTGAGGGTACAAGAAACCATGTTACACTGGTTGCATTTGTTGGGTAAAGTCCCTCTTACAATCGTGTTTTGCCCCCAAAAGGTGTGGCACACACCAAGGCCCCAAGACCACACCCCCCTCGCTCCTTCCCTCTCTCTGCTCTTCCTTTCCCCACCCCTCCCTCATTCTTTCTCTCTCTGTTCTCTCCTTCCCTCACCCCCACCATGTCAATAATTGTCATTAATTGTCCTCATATCATTTTACTTACTTTTTAAAGGTCTTCTGTGACTGATTATTGTCCATATTTGCTGTTGATTCAATTAGTGGAGATTTCTTATCCCGCTTTTCACTATGGAGCTTTATACAAAATTATGCAAAGAAAAATAAGACTCTTATTAAAATAATATTAATGTCCTATTTAAAATAATAACAAAGTAGTGTTTCAAACACAAAACAAAGATTAAAGTTTTACCTGAAAAGAAAAGGGTTTGGGTAAAGAAGGAAAAGGACCAAGGGTGTTGCACCTGCCGCCCACAGGTCACATGCAGATTGTCTAAGGGCTATTTTGCTTATCTGTGGTGTTCGATATCACGAAAATTATGCATAGGTTTTTTTTTTTCTCAACAGCTTTTGCTAGTGTTTGTGAATTTAATGTGTGGTCCAAGACGACTCTTATTCTTCCAATGTGTGGCAAAAAAGAAGAAAGGCTGGACACCTCTGGACTATGGAATTAAAGAACTCCAGGCAGGACCATATGGATTTTTTTAGATCTTCCAACTTTAGTTTACTGAAAAAAATAAATGTCTACTAACCACTTAGTATAGCTGATGGTACTTTTTCCAGTTTTAGAACTCCTTTCTTATCTAGCACCTGCTATTAGAAAGCTGAGATTTTACAGGCTCCTCCTATTAGGCAAAATTATCTTAAGACATTAAAAAGCAAGGTATCTTTGAATACATATACATAAGTGTTCATTTTGCAAAAGAAGGAAATAGAATGGGGATAAGCTACACAAAAAGCTAGACATCACCACTACTTCTTTATTCTGTTTCTCCATCATTTAGTTTGATTGCTAGAAATAATTTAAAACAAAAAGTACAAAATGTCACAAGAATAATTTAACTATCTGAAATTCAAAGCTATTAAGAGAATTCAGTAACCTGGGCAATTTTTAGACAGTTATCAAACATACCAGATTTTGTTTCTTTTGCAACTCTTCTAAATATCCTAAAATGTCTTCATCAGCTACATCAAAGGCTGTTTGGCCCTAGAAAGTAAACAAGGAGGGTGGTGATGATAAAAAGGTCAATAAATCATATAATGCCTTTAGTAATTCTGTACAATTTTATATAAAGAAGTTTGATAACACTTTTTACTGCAGTTATAAATGACATGTTACACACAACACTAAGGAGAAATCTATGTGAGAGAGAAGATGAGAACACTCTCCCTTTTTTTGATAACAGCTTTATCAAGATATAATTCACATACCATACAATCACCCATTTAAAGTGTATAATTCAATAGTTTTAAGTATATTCATCGAGTTATACTACCATTACCATAATGAATTTTAGAATATTTTATCACTTCACTTCCCAAAAGAAAGAACATACCCTTCAGCAGTCACTGCCCCTCCTCACTGTCTGCATCCCTGAGACTCAGGCGACAACTCATTCCCTCTCTGTCCTGACAGACGTGCCTCTGCCGGACACTCCACACCCGACGTGGTAGCACAGCACCCTTGTGCCTGACTGCTCAATGCTGTCAAGGTTCATCCATGCTGTACATGGATTACTACTTCATTTCTTTTTATTGATGAATAATACTCTATTGCACAATATATACATTTTAACTTAGTCATCAACTGGACATCTGCTTTTACTTTTTGCCTAAAATGAATAATGCTGTTCTGAGCATTCACATGTAAGTTTTTGTACAGATACCTGTTTTCATTTTCTTGGATTGAAAGAAATGCCTTCCTAGGAGTGAAATTACTGGCTAATTTAGGTCAATTAAAGCTAATTTACCCTTTGAGGCCTTATTTCTTTAGAAGAACTCCTAAAACTTAATTTTTGGTAGAGTAATAAAAATGAAAAAATATATTTCTAAACTTCTGAATGTTCAGCCAATCACAGGTATAGCTTAATTTTAAAAATCAGTCCAGATGAACATCTGTCAATCTATTTTAATTCAATATGTAAAAGAAAATTTGAAAGAACATGAGTCCTTACAAGAACCCTAGTGGTACAAGTTTTCAGGATGCCAAAAGTTCATTATTTGAAATATATTGTCCCTTGTAGGTTGTACAGTTTGTGACACTTTCTCAGGGAAAAAAAAAAAAAAAAAAAACAACTAGAAAATCTGTCATTCTGAATGAAAGTTCAATTTCTTTCCTATATCACAACAAAGAATGGATAATAATGGTTTTGAAAAATCACACTGTTTTTTCCATTTTAAAACAAACAAAACTACTACCCTCAATTCTACACCAACATCAGGGATGTTAATATCTACTCAGAAAGAAGGTATTTCCAAACACTATATAAGCTACTCAAACAAATTTATAAGCTACTCAATATCTGAGCTAGTTTTTCCAATTTCTGTTAATAAAATGCAAAGGTATGGTCTATGAAGTATATCTTTTCCCCCCAGAATGTTAGGGAGTACACATATTTTGTTTACATACTTTGTTTTTGTATAGATTGAGTTAAAGTTACATACGTCAGTGTGCCCTTCACCACACAGTGTGCACTGTATCCAACAGGTGTGAATTTATTTTAAAAATACATAAAATGCTGCTTTCCAGATAAAAGAGTATGTGTATTTAAAATGTACAAGATTCAAAAACCCTTTTTAAATTTGCCTTTTCTTGTTAGAAAGTCTTCCAGTAGGAATTTGAGAGGCAATCTATTCTTCGCCATCTAGTCAAAGATAAAACATTTTAGCTTTAATAAACTGTCCTCTCATTTCAACCTTGAGTATTAAGAGTGAAGAAATAAATACCCAAAGAATTAACTACTCTAAAATAAAATAACTGGCTCAAAATTTAAGGTGCAGTGCATGTAAACCCCAGTTTTGCAGTACTATACTCTTTGCATAATTTAAAACATTACCAATGCTATACTATGAAAGTAAACTGTGTTCAAGATCATATTATGTAGAAATAAGTACTTTTTAAATATTATTTTAAGTACTTATCAAGCCTTCCCATGAATGAAATATACTTTGAACATTTTAGAATTGTAATTAAATTTTTGCAGCAGTTAAACACCATAAGGTTATTTTAATAACCAAGGAATTTTCCTTTTTAAGAGTAAGAAATTGGATCACCTTACTAACCTTTCCTTTTTCACTTTCTCCCTTGATTAATGAGTCTACTTTGCAAACAGCAGCTGACAGAGAATAAAAACTAGAGTGAAAATGTGGACTATAAACAGAAAATTCTCTAATTTCAAAAAAGCATAGCTATCAACTTTACAAATTTATACAGGCTCTTTAAACAAACTATAGGGCAATTAAGAAGCTAAGAACATTATTTGATTCTTAACTACCATACGGTTACTGTGCTTTACTAACATAATACACAGTGTGGTATATGAATACAAGCTGAGGCACTCAAAGCAACCAGCAAGCCACAGGGGAGAACACAATACTGGTGTACAAAAATAAGAACTCTATCAATCAGGAGAATTATCTTAAAGGAAAAAAAGGCTGCTTAAAACAATCAGTTCAATACATAAAAACCAGAGCCACAGACACACTAGAGACACTGTAAGTCTAACTTGATAGTCTTCCCATTCTTCTCTGCTCACTTATTATTCTAACAACTGTCTCTGCAGGCAGGTATGATCTCTCTTCATTTCACAACAACCAGCTAAGTAGTGGGACGAGTATTACTATAATTCTTACTGGACAGATGAGGAAACTTAGGCTCCTAAGTGCCTCGTATTTGCCCAAAGTCATGAAATTAATGAAGGGAAAGTGGGAACAGAAACGAGGTCTCCACTGCACCAGTAGATTATTTTGTCGTATATAGAACAAACTTGGACAAAATTAGGATAAAAAGAAATCCTTGTGCCCATTAATAGCAGAAATACAAGTAGCTTAGTTATTCATTTAAATCTTTATAATGATAGGTATCAAGCTAAAAACTTTTCTGGTAATCATTGTCTTAATGCATTAATAAAAACTCCCACTAGAAAAGCATCCTAGTTAATATTTAAGAAGAAACAATATTCAGGTACATTCTACCAAAACAATTTTTTAAAACAAATTAAGGAACCTTTATATTTAAAATCTGTGTCACATAATTTATAATAATGAATTAAAATGACAGAAAATCTTACAGTTTGCAAATAAGTTAAAGAAATGAGATCAAAATTTCAAATTATTCATTTTTAGAACATTTTCTCCACTTTCATGTATAAAGATTTCCAGATTTTCTATGATTTGCTACATGTGCCATACTATATATTATTTCTCCAAATCATGTCTTCTAGTACTAAAGAATTCATCCAAACTTGGAAAGTGTCTTAAATAATTTGATATCATTTAAAAAAGAAATTGAGTAAAAATCTTCAATTACAAGTACTAAAATCAAATGATAAGATCAATTTATACAGGCAGGCTTATACAATTAAGAAAATGTAATTTATTTTGATTGAACATGAAGTATGACGTGTTATTTTAAAATGGGGCCAATAAAAACAGAGGAGACAGCCTAACTTAAATACACAGTTATAAAATTATTAAAATTTATAAAATGAAAAGTCTTATAAAATACCTTATATTACTATGGAAGTTCTCAGGAAAAAAAAAAAAAAGAAGAGACAAGAAAAAGGCTTGTATTTGGGCATATTTATGGCACCAAGGCCTTTAGAATGCTACATATATTGCATAGATCCTCACTATTAAGTCTTTAAAGCCTTGATTTTTTTAAAAGGAAAATATTTTGACAAAAATTTTAAAGTATATTTTCATATCATGATAGCTTAGTATCTAGTAAAATAAAACATATGAAGAACTAAAACTAAAAAAAAGTTACAAAGGAACTTAGCAGAATTAAAAAAGAAACCCATTTAACTGCGAGGGATTTACGAAAATTACTTAATTTCTCCAATTATGTTCCTGAATGTACAAAACTCTTCACTTCACAGAGTTGGTAAAAGGACAGCTTTAGAGAAATTATGTGAAAGAAAGTTGAAAGCCAGAATATTCTTAGAAAAATTTATTGGCATTCTTCTAATTATTTTCTTTAAGAAAAGAAATAGAAGAAAGAGGGAAACACAGGCTCTCTGTCCATTGTCCAGGGTGGTGTATACTAGTGTGATCATAGCCCACTGCAGCCTTCAACTCCTGGGCTCAAACAGACCTCGTTTCTAGCCCCACTTTCCCTTCATTAACCTCCTGCCTCTGGCTCCCAAATAACTGGGACTACAGGAACACACCACCACACCCAGCTAATTTTTCTTAGTTTTTTGTAGAGATGGGATCTGGCTATGCTGCCCAGGAAGATCTTGAACTCCAGGCCTCAAGCAATTCCCCTCCCCCAACCTTGCACCCTCCCAAAGTGCTGGAATCATTGGCATGAGCCACTGTGCCTGGCCGTAATTCTTTTAAAATCACACAAAGATCCACTGAAATGATGGGATGAGTATAGTAAATAAAATTTAGGGTGACTTAAAGAGCTGCTCTTACAGTAATAAGGAGACAAAAGGAAATAAAGCAAGATAATTTTTATGTACCCTTTGTTCTACAGTATCAATACAATAAATTGTATGGCAAAGGAATTAGATGAGCCAGGCGCAAATAAAATTATTTTTTTTCTCATAAATACTATATACTACGTTATTTCACTACAATACTGATTCAGCAGTAGAAACATAACATGTTTAAGAAGTGATATAATCTTTTTGGAAAATGATTTCAATTAATAAGTCTCTCTCTTCTCGTCCTTATCTGGGAACCACTATTGCTAAATAAATCAATTATTAGCACCATCCATGAGTGGACAAGTGGCCTTTAGGGGGCACTGTTGGGAGACAGAGAGGAATAGAAATCAACGTTCAGAGGATGATAGGTATCCACTAATATCTTCAGAAAAATTGAACTGCAGGGGGAATTTCAACATGAAAAGAGAGGAAACATGAATTGTACAGTAATTGGTCTTTTATTTAAAATTACACAGATCAACATTTGTCTTCTAATACTGATTTAAAAACAGACAACTATTACAATTAAAAACAAAGAAAGTAAATTACTAGAAGTTTTGACTAAAATTTCATATGGTGTAAGTACAAACCTATATCCACAGATGGATCATTGTCATTCATTCTCAAACATTTTTTGTCTTAACTTTCCTGAAGATTTTTACCTCTTCCTATAATATTCTTGCCTGCAGATTTCTTATATAAATATATATATATTTTTTGAGATAGGGTCTTTCTCTGTTGCCTGCTAGCGGCAGTGGCACCATTGCAGCTCACGACAGCCTTAAACTCCTGGGCTCACGTGATCTCCCGCCTCAGCATCTATCTCAAAAGGCTGGGACTATAGACACCTGCCACCATGTCCAGCCAATTTTCCCATTTTGTAGACAGAGATGAAATCTCACTGCGTTGCTCAGGCTGATCTCAAACTGTGGATCAAATAATTCCCTCACCTTGGCCTCCCAAATTTCAAGTATATTTTTAAATCAATTAATGAAAATACACATCTACTCCAGAAACAGCAAAGGAATTTAGAGGGCTGCTTCATCTCTTTACGCCAGCAACTAGGGTATGAGTCTGCACTATGTCCCTCAACCTCCACCCATTTTCCCATAGGCAAAGCTTGGGCATATGGTGTGTTGTATTTACTGTCTTCCTCTGGCAGCTCCCCCATTAGAGATTGCAGTCACTGGAGCAATGAGCACTAGCCCCATATTAATGGATACAAAAGAATGAGATGGTTCTGTTTTGAATGAAGATGAGATCATTCTATGAACCTCTAAGTAATCTACTGCATTATTCTATGAAATGCAATGTACAGACACATTCTATAGAAGTGAAGGCTAATTAAGATCACTAGAGGAGGCATGTCTGCATTTTCCATAATACTTATCATCTACAACATGGAGTGGGAGGAGACTTGAAGGAATAATGGTGATACTGGTTACTGACTGATGTTATCTGAAAGGGAGCAAAGGAAAAAAGTGTACTATAACAAGAAATTTGATAACTTGAGTCTTCTCATGATTTTGTAAAAAACCACTTGTATGGCATTTGTTCCTTCTATCCTTCTACCTAATTGCATGATATTAAGTAAATCGCTTGCTTCACTAAACTGTTACCTGTAAAACTAGGAGACTAAATGTTGCATCTCAATGATCCTATTCAGTGTAAAACTTTATGGTTTTTACTAGCCTTGCTTGCTGTGAGAGTGATCTCATTACCCAATCAGCTAAAGAGAAATATTCTCTGATATGTTTTCTAATTCATAGCAATGGCAAAAAACTTTCCGACAGAAATGCAAAATTTTCATGATTTATGAATTCCAGAGACTATACTACCAATGCAAGTACCCAAATGTACTGTACTCTATGTGTATGGTAGTAAGATTACTGAAAGAGGAATACTACTTTCTTTGCAGAACAAGGCCAGAACCAACTCATATGAAAATACTTAAACCATTAATTAATCAACTGATTGACAAAATGCTATTTTATATAGCTGATAAAAACACAATTTTTTAATATTCTTATAACCTTTTCAGATTAAAACAATATTTCTACAAGTTAAAATATTTAAAATACATTTAAAAGGCCTACCACTTTGTTGACCATCTCCATATCACACAGATTGTCCACTAAAATGCGACATGCTTCTTCTTTACCCCAATGAGCTGCAGCATGAAGAGGTGTCCAGCCATCATAATCTTTAATATTAACATCATAGCCTGCCTGTATTAAAAGTCTAAAGAAATTATAGTAAATTAGATAATCATTAAAATATAGAAATAAGCAAACACCATTAAGAATTTTACACCATGCTATTCAACAAAAATTTGCAATGTATTTCTTTCAGACTTCAAGTCCTTCCCCCTCAATAAATTCACTGGGACAAACAAAGTAATTCTCAGAAAACACTTAAAAAAAGATCTTGAGTCACTTCCATAATAATGGAGTTTTAACTAATTCCTTGACTGAGTCTTATGGTATGGCATGACACTGACTAATTCTTGTTAATAGAACTTATGAGTAAAAATTTCACAGAAAACCCATCATTTTTCAATGTAAGATCACTAATTGAAGGATCAATTTGTATGTAAAACTGATTTATTGCCAGGACTATCTTCAGGTGTCCACATGACATGTCATCTCAGATTAAATGTCTTCTAAAAATATACCAGGATCCAACAAGCTTATTTGTCATGTTTCTATTGCCTTGCAGTTGAGGAACTGGTTTGTTAAAGCTTTCATGAACCTTTATGATGTAGCACAGAAAAATTTCAAAGGAAAATGGCAATATGTTAAGAAGGAAACAAAGGGCGGCGCCCATAGCTCAGTGGGTAGGGTGCCAGCCACATACACCTAGGCTGATGGGTTCGAATCCAGCCCGGGCCAGCTAAACAATGACAACTGCAACAACAACAACAAAAAACAGCCTGGCACTGTGGCAGGTGCCTGTAGTCCCAGGTACTTGGGAGGCTGAGGCAAGAGAATCCCTTAAGCCCAAGAGTTTGAGGTTGCTGTGAGCTGTGACTCAACGGCACTCTACCAAGGGCCACATAGTGAGACTCTCTCTCTCTCTCTCAAAAAAAAAAAAGGAAACAAAGCAAAACACATTTTCAAAGAAATCAGAGTCGAGATTATTTTTCTGTTGCAGTAGGAAGCAGATACTCCACTCATCAATAAGCTAGAAAACAAGACTATATTTTAAATAAGGCAAAGAGTTGTATACATGTTAGTATGCCCTTTTAACTGCACATTGACATCAATTTTATTTTATTCAGAAACTAAGCTCACAGAGACCAGAAAGGGTCCATAAATTGCACATAGCATCGGCTGCCATTCACACAGGCGAACAAACACTACATACAATCCATGAAATCTAGTTGACATTTACCTTACTTTCTAGGATATGCAGCTGGAGAAGGGCTTTTTTTTTTTTTTTTTAACCCATAGGAAGTGTTAGTGACAGCTAATGTATATAATCCCCTTTCATTTATTTATTTAAAAGCACTAATCCTCTATTTCCTAACACTATCTAAAGTAGTTCTATCCAATCTATCCAATCCTGGTCCAATAGCAGAACCATCCTGAGAGCCTGTTTTTTTTTTTTTTTTTTATTAAATTCCCCAGCTCCAATCCAGTACTACTGAATTAACTTCAGCATACTGGGAATGGGCCCTTCCAATCTATGTATTTAATAAGCCCCTTATATGATTCTCATATCACTGTCTAATGCCTGTCTGCAGATCAACATTTAAGAGCCACAATCTAAAGAAAAGACTGACAGAAATATGTCCAAAGATTTAAGTTAAAGAACTATCTCTGCTAACATACATATTACCATAAAATATGTGCCCAGACCTATTCCTTCCAGAGTTTTCCCTGTACTTTCTTCTAGTATTTTTACAGCTTCATGTCTTAAGTTTAGATCTTTAATCCAGTGAGAGTCTATCTTAGTTAAAGGTGAAAGATGTGGGTGCAGTTTCAGTCTTCTACAGGTCACCAGCCAGTTCACTCAGCATCCCAATTTTGAACAACAAGGTATCAAAATTATACCACGTGAGTGTTCCCAAATCACCCCTAAAGTAATAACACATAGGGAAAATATGAAATTGTAGTTAAATGACCTTTATTCAGAAAATATTCATTACAAAATTTTACAAAGAGTTGCCAACTCATGGAGAGTATATTTTGTAAGTATATGATCTTTTGTTGAAATTGCAGCTCTCACATAAGTTTGCAATAGGCAACCACCAGCCAGCAGGAGCCATCTGGTAAATTTCCTGGGTATGTTTTGGGGATCACAACTTCTGCATCTTTTCAATTTTTGAGAGTGGCACAAAACTCTGTTAATTCACCCCTAATGTGATATTCTTATTTAATCACTCTTTTGACTAGGGAGGAGGCAAGATTTTCAAGGGACTTCAGTCTGAACTTTTCTGCCTTTTAAATTATTGTTGTACAGTTACTGAGTAATAGGCCAGGGTTTTTTCTTTTTATCTTTTTTTTTTTTCTTGAGACAGAGTCTAAAGCTGTTGACCTGGTTAGAGTGCCATGATGTCCTAGCTACAGCAACCTCCAACTTGGGCTCAAACAATCCTCTTGCCTCAGTTTTTCTATTTTTTAGTAGAGGCAGAGTCTCACTTTTGCACAGGCTGCTCTTGAAATTGTGAGCTCAGGCAATCACCTGCCTCGTCCTCCCAGAGTGCCAGGATTACAGGTGTGAACCACTGCACCAGCCAGGCTAGGATTTTTTCAGCTACCTAGTGTATCCATCATAATGATGACCTAGGGAATGAAGAAATGACCAGAAGTTAATTCCGTAGACCTGTGGAATCATGACAGATACACTTAGGTATGAACTCCCAGTATCCACTCTCCTCTGTAGTTTTCCAGTGTGACAGTGGCTGTGGTAGTGTAGAGAGCCTCCTGTAGTCAGTGCCTTCTCAGACCACAACAATTCTTAGCATATTTGGCTACTCTCCATTCTTCATGGGATAATTACTTAGGTAAGTGCTCAAAGCTTCTTTTGGGAACACAATGGAGGGAATTATTACCATATATATTTTTCCCTGATGTTGTAAGTTATTCTTCAAGGAATCCCTCAGTGGATGAGATCTGGGTCTGATTGGCTTAGGTATAAAAAGCAAACAATAGGTCATAATTTTCCATCGAGAGTCTTTTGCTCTATTTATTTATTTATTTATTTATTTATTTATTTATTTATTTTTGAGACAACGTCTCGCTCTGTTGCCCTGGGTAGAGTGCCATGGCATCACAGCTTACAGCAACTGAAAACTCTTGGGCTCTAGCTCCTGTGCCTCAGCCTCCTGAGTAGCTGGGAATACTACGGCCACAACGGCAATCTATATTGAGAGATGGGGTCTCCCTCTAGCTCTAGCTCAGGCTGGTCTCAAACTCCTGAGCTCAGGCAATCCACCCACTTCTGTCTCCCAGAGTCCTAGGATTATAGGTGTGAGCCCGGCCTCTCCCTTAATAATTTTTTTTTTTAAATGTCAAACAAACCTCTTGGTGAAATGCCTCCGGTTTTAACCACGGTTGTCCAAAGAAACTGAACCAATATGATTCTGCATTGGAAGAGAAAAGGAAATTTCTTACACGATTAAATCATACAGTTGTGGAGGTTGGTGTGTACAGTATCTGGAGTGGGCTGGCAGGGTGGAGATGGGACAGCTGAAGGTGTGTATGAAGTCTATAGTCATCTGCTGGAGAATTTCCTCTAGCAGGAAACTGATCTTTCTATTCTACTCAAGCCTTCAACTGATTGGCTTGGGCTGACCCACATTATAGATACTCTTATTTACTTAAAATTTGCCAATTTAAATATGAATTTCATTCAAAAGCACCCTCCACACTGACACATAAAATGAGTCATCACACTACCTGTGTTGTTCCTAGAAACACTGTAGTTTATTCACCTTTGCCACAGATGTGGGCCTGCTCGATCCTATTCCAGATTTTTTGCCTATTATAGCAATTACATCATCTTACCTCTCATGATTACAGGAATTCCACTAGACCATTTCAGAATCCTCTCATCTGTTTCAACACTGAGGAGATGCCTCAACAAGGTGGAGCATATTCCACATCAGCCTCCACAGCCACCAGCCAGGGACCACAAAGGCCAGTCCCCACTGAGCTTCTCAAGGGTTGCTGGTTTCCCTTCCCATCACTAATGTAAAGAAAGTCATTTGGTGAGATTTCTGATCTTACACAGTAAATTCCTTCTGGTATGTACTCCTCGTTCAGTCCTTTACACCCAAAATAATCTGACAATGGAATTCTGGATTTTTTATTTAATTTACTGAAGCCTGTGAATGTTTTCTATATTTAAGAAGCTATTTCAGCAGCTTATCAGATCCATCTGATGATACCCTTTCCAGGATATTAAATATTAAATAATAAGAGAATGATCTCGTATTAATAAGCCCTCCCATATCCAACAGTATATTCTGCTTCCCCTGGTCCAATGATGAGAATTTTTGTGGTCAAAATGGTGAGTCTTTACGGCTATTTAAATTTATTAGAAAAAAATTAATTTTATTTTTGTTAAAAATAAGCAAAATTCTGCACACATAAAAATTATGTCTACAAGTTTCCAACGGGTCTGTTTATATGCACACTTTCTGGTAAATTACACATAACTTCAAATTTTTATTTATTTATAAATATATTGCTTTCTTTCTTTACTTCACTGCCCATCAAAGTTTATGGGCACTTAACTGAAATCCACTAACTGTAGAAAAACAAAACATATTTCAAAAATAGTCAGGTTTTGAATATAGTTACATATTTACAGAACCTGATGTTTGCATTTTTAAAATATTTAATCAGTTTAAAAGTCCGATTCATTATTTAAATAATTAATGAGACAAATATTAAAAATGAAGCAACTTTACTGAGCATAAATTCAGAAGTATTATAGGAAGTCTTATTTTGTATTGCATTCAAGGGTTTCATTTTTTAGTATGTCTCTTGGTATTAGGAATAGATAAAAACACAGATGACATAGAGAAGGGTTTACAAATACAATGTAGCAAGGTACTGTATGAATTGGGGGCCACTGAATTTTAATTTTCACTGACATATTAGATATTTTTTTGAGCTTAAAACTTACTGTTTAGCCTCTTTCTCTCCACAAGTTAATAAATTCTCATCTCTTACTAAAGACTTTCTTTAGGAAGTACACTTTGGAGGGGGGCGGAGCAAGATGTTGCAAGAAGGTAATAGCTTCTCTGCAACAGGGCACAGTAGGGTTGGGGAGAGAAGACTCCAGGCATCTTTGGCTGGTGGATCTGCTCTGAAACATCCCTTCGGGGACATGGGGGATACTAAGAGACTTTGGACCCCACGAGGAGAACAAAAGCAGTGGAGAACTGGCAAGTGGTTGTGTTCCTTAGGTCTCCTGCAGCTGTAACTAAAGCAACAGTGAGATTGCAAATAGGGAAGTCTGTTTTGATTTTTTGGACTTGGGCACTCAGTTGAGTTACCTTGGGAGAATTTGGGAGAGAGTGCAGGCTTTAAGCATTGTCTAGGGCCTCTGACTGAGCCACTGAGCTGGAATGGAGCTAATATTGTTAGATTTGGGGCCATGCACATCCATTGTGGGAGAACTGCCCCTGCGGGCTCTGCCCTCAGGGTCCCAGAGCGAGATCGGGTTGGGAGACCTGGGCAAGTAATCTAGTGACTGAACAGCCCAAAGGTGGAAACTGAGATATTGGTGAAGAGCAGAGATTTCAGTGTTTGGCAGTTGCAAGGCTGCCTGATAGCCTTGGCCCTCAGGGGCATAGAATTTTGTGTACTGGATAAATGGGGAGCCACTTAAGGAGAAATCCCAGTGAGAAGTGCTTTCCAGGGAAAGCTTCTGCTTAGCCAAGGATAACAGTTAAAGTGTCTTTTAAGTGGGCTGAGGAGAGATTTAGGCTTTCAACCTTGCAGGGTTTGAGAAATCAGCAGAGGCCTCCAGTTACCATCTTGTACAGCTGTATCAGCATTATGATTAACATCTCATAACACAGAAGATCACCTATTTCCCAGACAATATTCAGCAAGATATACATACTGCTTTGTTTTTAGTTTTGGTTTTGGTTTTGTTTCTTTCCCTTTTTTTTTTTTAATTTTAACATTTTCCCTCTAAATTTTTCTTTCTTTTCTTCCTTAATTTTTTTAGTTTAAACATAATTTTCCATTATTGCCTTCTTTAAAATTAGAACTTCATTTTTGCTAGTGTTTCTGCCCCATTATTTAGTTTTATCCCCAATTTTATCATGTAAGAGTTTCTTTTTTTTTTGTTTGGGTTTGACTTATAGTATTTTTGTCTTCACTCTCTACTTGGTGGAGATGGGGTACTGTGACTAAACAGGCTAGAGAAGAGCTGCTGACCTCAAGGGAAGCACCTAAACCAGCACCCCCAGAGGTTGGGGTTTTTAAGGTTGGGTCAAATTACCCTACTGTACACCTGTATTGCTCCTGTCTCCCTCTTTCTATGCTCCTCTATTTTTTACCAATATTCCCTTATACTCATCCCTTCTCCTTTCTATTTTCTCTTCTTTTTTTAAAAAATCTTTTTACCCTTCTTGCTCTTCAGTCTTCTCATCCTTCTGGTCCTGTGCAAAAGGGCTCATTAAAAACTTAGGCCTGAGTTACAGTAACTTAAAGAGCAAGAGGAAGTGGAAGGAAAATTAAGGCAAGGAGATAGATAAAGGAAAACATTCATTAGGAAGAATCAGCAGAAAAATCCTAGCAACATGAAAAAACAATCCAGAAAAAAGCCCCACCCCCACCAAGGGACCATGAGGTAGCTACTACAGAAGATGCCAACTATAAAGAAATGTTAGAAATGACATAATGGGAATTTAAAATAAAGATGATGAAAACAATGAAGGAAATCACTAAAAAAGTGGAAAATAACCAAAAGGAAATCCAAAAATGGAATCAAATAAGAGATGAACAATATGAAGACTATAGAAAGGATATAGCAGAGCTCAAGGAACTGAAGCAGTCAATTAGAGAACTTAAGGATGCAATAGAAAGTATCAGCAGCAGATTAAACCATGCAGAAGAAAGAATCTCAGAGGTAGAACACAAAGTTCTTGAGATAACTCAGATAGTTAAAGAGGCAGAAAAGAAGAGAGAGAAAGCAGAACCTTCATTGATAGAATTATGGGACTTTATGAAGCATTCAAAGATATGAGTTGTAGGTATCCCAGAAGGGGAAGAAGAATGACCCAGAGGAATGGAAGCCATACTAGAGAATATTATAAACAAACAAAAATTTCCCAAATATCACCAAAAATTCTGACACACTCTTTTCAGTGGGATATTGGACCTCAGGTTGCCTCCACTCTAATAGAGCTAGTCCAAGACACATTGTGATGAACATGTCCAAAGTTAAGACAAAAGAAAAGATTTTGCAAGCTGCCAGGAGTAAGCAGCAATTGACCTACATGAGCAAATCCATCAGGGTAACTGCAGTCTTCTCTAATGAAACTTTTCAAGCTGGAAGACAACAGTCATCTATCTTTAATCTACTTAAGCAGAACAATTTCGTGCCCAGAATTCTATGTCCCACTAAGCTAAGCTTTAAAATTGGCAGATAAATCAAATATTTTACTGATATGCAAACATTGAGGAAATTTGGCAAGAGAAGACCAGCTCTATAGGAAACACTTCAACCTGTCCTACACACTGACCATCACAATGGACCACCAGCAAAGTAAGCATCCATAAATTAAAGGACAGAACCTAGCTTCCACAATGATGCAAAAGACAAAAGTAAGCAATGGACTTTCACAAAATAAAATGAATAGAATGCTACAACACTTATCAATTATCTCAATAAATATTAATGGCTTGAATTCCCCACTGAAGAGTCATAGATTGGCTGATTGGATCAATAAACACAAGCCATCCATTTGCTGTTTGCAGGAAACACACCTAGCCTCAAAAGACAAACTAAAACTCAGAATTAAGTATTGGAAGGCAAATTTTCAGGCAAATGGAATTCAGAAGAACAGAGGAGTTGGATTCCTATTTTCAGATACATGAAGATTTAAAGCAATTACAGTCAAAAAAAAAAGATGGTCATTTCATATTGGTTAAGGGAAAAATACAATAAGAAGACATTTCAATTCTAAATATTTATGCAACCAATTTAAATGCTCTCAGACTCTTGGAGCTCCAGTGTCTCAATCAGTTAGCCCATGGTACTTAAATGCTCTCAGATTCTTGAAACAGACCTTACTTAGTCTGGGCAATATGATATCCTACAACAGCATAATAACAGGGGAGTTTAACATTCTGCCTACAGAGTTGGACAGATCCTCTAAATAGAAATTAAACAAAGATATAAGGGACTTAAACAAGACCCTAGAACAACTGTGCTTGATAGATGTATATAGAACACTCAATCCCAAAGATAAAGAATACACCTTCTTTTTATCACCTCATGGAATATTCTGCAAAATTGATCATATCCTAGAAAGCAAAATAAACCTCAACAGAATCAAAAGAATTGAAATTTTACCTTGTATCTTCTCAGACCACAAGGCACTAAAGGTGAAACTCAACTCCAACAAAAACGTTCAACCCCTCACAAAGGCATGGAAATTAAAAAACCTTATGCTGAATGACAAATGGGTGCAGGAAGAAATAAAAGAGGAAATCATTAACTTCCTTGAGCATATCAACAATGAAGATAAAAGCTACCCAAACCTGTGGGATACAGTAAAAGGAATCCCGAGAGGAAAATTTACCACTTTAGATGCCTACATTCAAAAAACGGAAAGAGAGTGCATCAACAAACTAGCAAGCCGTATTTTAGAATTGGAAAACTAACAATCTAAGCCTAAATACCCAGCAGGAAAAAAAAAATCCAAAATCCAATCAGAGATTAATGAAATTCAAACAAAAGAATCATTCAGAAAATTAAAGAAACAAGGAGTTGTTTTTTTTTAAAATAAATAAAATAATAAACCCTTGGCCAGACTAACTAGAAATAGAAAATTAAAATATCCAGTAACCTCAATCAGAAATGATAAAAGGGAAATAACAACTGATGCCACAGAGATACAAGAGATTATCTCTGAAAATTACCAGAAACTCTATGCCCAGAAATTTGACAACATCCAGAAAATGGATCAATATTTGGATCAATCACATTCTCTCCCTAGACTTAGCTAGGAAGAAATAGAGCTCCAATACAGACCAATTTCAAGCACTGAGATCAAAGAAACAATAAAAAATCTCCCAACAACAAAATGCCCTGGTCCGAATGGTTTCACACCAGAATTTTATCAAACCTTCAAAGAAGAGCTTATTCCTATACTACAGAAATTATTCCAAAAAATTGAGGAGGAAAGAATCTTCCCCAACATATTCTATGAAGCAAACATCACCCTAATACTAAAATGAGGAAAAGACCCAACTAAAAAGGAGAACTTCAGTGCAATTTCACTAATGAATATAGATGCAAAAATTTTCAACAAAATCCTAGCAATAAATTACAGCTTATCATCAAAAAAGTCATGCATCATGATCAAGTAGGTTTCATCCAACGGATGCAAGTCTGATTTAACATACGCAAGTCCATAAACATTATTCATCATATCAACCAAAGCAAAAACAAAGACCATATGATCCTCTCAATAGATGCAGAAAAAGCATTCAATAAAATGCCGCACCCTTTTCTAATTAGAACACTGAGGAGTATAAACATAGGTGGCACATTTCTTAAACTGACTGAAGCTAACTATGACAACACCACAGCTAATATTTTACTGAATGGAGCAAAAATGAAAGCTTTTCCTCTTAGAACTGGAACCAGACAGGGTTGTCCTCTGTAACCATGACTATTCAACATGGTGCTGGAAGTTCTAGGCAATACAATTAGGCAAGAGAAGGAAATAAAGAGCATCCACATGGGAGCAGAGGAGATCAAACTCTCCCTGTTTGCTAATGATATGATCTTATACTTAGAGAACCCCAAACACTTAACCACAAGACTCTTGGAAGTCATCAAAAAATGTAGTCATCTCTCAGGATATAAAATCAATGTGTACAAGTCAATAGCCTTTGTATATGCCAATAATAGCCAAGATGAGAGGCTAATTAAGAACACAACTCCCTTCACCAGAGCTTCAAAGAAAATGAAATACCTAGAAATACACCTAACAAAAGATGTGAAGGAACTCTATAAAGAAAATTATGAAACCCTAAGAAAGGAAACAGCAGAGGATATTAACAAATGGAAGAACATACCATGCTCATGTCTGGGAAGAATCAACATTGCTAAAATTTCTATACTTCCCAAAGCAATCTACCAATTCAATGTCATCCCTACTAAAATACCAACTTAATACTTTCAAGACTTGGAGAAAATGATTCTTCATTTTGTATGGGACCAAAAAAAACCTCCTACAGTTAAGGTAGTTCTTAGTAACAAAACAAAGCTGGAGGCATCAGAATACCAGACTTTAGGCTGTACTAAAAGGCCATAGTGGTCAAGACAGCTTGGTACCGGCACAAACATAGAGACATAGACATTGGAATCAAATAGAAAAGTAGGAAATGAAACTAATATCTTACAACCACCTAATCTTTGATAAACCAAACAAGAACATACATTGAGGGAAAGAATCCCCATTTAATAAATAGAGGGGGGAGAACTGGATATCCACATGTAAAAGACTGAAACTGGACCTGCACCTTTCTCCACTCATAAAAATTGATTTAAGATGGTTAAAGGACTTAAATTTAAGGCATGAAACAGTAAAAATCCTCAAAGAAAGCATAGGAAAAAGACTGCAAGATATCAGCCTGGGGAAGACTTTATGAAGAAGATTGCCATGGCAATTGTAACCACAAACAAAAATAAAGAAATGGGACTTAATGAAAATGAAAAACTTCCATACAGCTAAGGAGAGAACAACCAAAGCAAATAGACAACCTACACAATGGGAAAGGATATTTGTATAATTTGAGTCAGACAAGAGCTTGATAATTAGGATCTATAGACAACTTGAATTAATCCACATGAAAAAAACCAGCAATCCCATATATCAATGGGAAGAGACATGAATAGAATTTTCTCTAAAGAAGAGTGATGAATGGCTGGCAAACATATGAAAAAATGTTCATCACCCCTAATTATTAGAGAAATATAAATCAAAACCAGCCTGAGATACCATCTAACCACAGCAAGAATGCCCCACATCACAAAATCTCAAAACTGCAGATGCTGGCATGGATGTGGAGAGAAAGGAACACTTTTACAGCACTAGTGGGACTGCAAACTAATACAACCTTTTTGGAAGGAAGTATGGAGAACTCTCAAGAAATTCAAACTAGACTTCCCATTTGATCCTTCAATCCTATTATTGGGCATCTACCCAGAAGGTAAAAAGTCCTTTTACCATAAGGACACTTGCACTAGACTGTTTATAGCAATTTAATTTACAATCGCCAAAATGTGGAAACAACCTAAATGCCCACCAACCCAGGAATGGATTAATAAGCTTTGGTATATGTATGCCATGGAATACTATTCAACTATTAAAGAAAGATGGAGACTTTACATCCTTTGTATTAACCTGAATGGAAGTGGAACACATTATTCTTAATAAGGCATCACAAGAATGGAGAAGCGTGAATTCTATGTATTCAATTTTGATTTGAGGAAAATTAATGACCTAGTATGGAGTGGGGCGTGGGAGAAGGGGAGAACAGAGAAAGAGAAAAGGAGGGACTAGTGGGTGAAAGGAAGAGCAGAGAGAGGGAAGGAAGGAGGGGGTGGAGTCTTGATGTGTGCCACACCTCTTGGTGGCAAGACAAGTTTATAAGAGGGACTTTACCTAACAAATGCAATCAGTGTATCCTGGTTTCTTGTAACCTCAATGAATCCCCAACAATTAAAAAAAAAAAAAAAGTATACTTTGTGCCCTGAAGGTTTTCTACTAAGCTTGTAAGTGCTGGTGGTATGTTTTTCGTTCTGCCTATGGTAAATCCAAATCTTTTTTCATGGTTTGTTGTCTTAATGGACTTTGTAAGTAGGTTTTCTTCATCCGTCATTCATACTTTAAAATCCTAGGTTGACATATCAATTTAATTTTAGTTGACTACATACAAAACTATATTATGGTAAACGCTAAACAGAAAGGTTTAATTGCTTTGCAAAAAAATAATTCAGATGATTCAATAAGTATCCTTCCTAATTGCAGTCTGACAATTTGTGAATTGATTAATTTGTAATTAATTAATTCAATTACAATTCAATCAATTTGTAATTGATTAATTCACATACCCAGAATTACACTGTTATGCTATAGTTATTTATTAGCTTCCATAGTATCATGTAATTTGGTCCCATGAATTTTATAAAGAAGGAAGTAAAAATGAAACAGGTAATAGTCTCTCTTGTTAACACCTTGACAATTAAATTTTACCTATTTCATCTAATTTCAGACACCAATTATTTTCAAAATAACCACCATTTGATGTACCACTAGGAAAAATATTACAACTGAAATTGTCATTCTTCTACTTTAAGTTGTGCCAAAATTTCAGAAACTGCTGAAATGTATTTTATAATTTCTTATTTTAGTATCTATGAAATAATAGTAAACAAAATGCTTTTCTCATCCATCAAAAATACAGCTCTGGGTTCAACTGTATATATTCATGAAATTCTCTAGAATATATTCACAATAAATGTCAGACTTACAGTAGAAAGCATTTAAATGTCCCCCAAAAATATAATTCATAAAGGACTTAGGCCAATTTATTTATTTATTTTAATTAATTAATTAATTTTTTTTTTTTTTTTTTTTTTTGCAGTTTCTGACTGGGGCTGGGTTTGAACCCGTCACCTCTGGCATATGGGGCCAGCATCCTACCCCTTTGAGCTACAGGCACCACTCCGACTTATTCCAATTTAATAACACTCAAATACAGGTAACAAGAGAAAGGTTTCAAGTATTTTTCAACCCTTTTAAACCTCCATTGAAATCCTTAATAAACCCTGGAGAGAATCTACCATACTTTATAAAAGTAGATATTTCCAGAAATTTAAGCATCTCTTTCAGGATAGATTTCCAGCCTTATTGTTATAAAAGAGAATATATATTTATAAGTAACAGTATTAAAATATCTGCTCAATTTTCTTCAAGATTTCTTGATGAATTATAGTAAAAAATAAATTGCTTTCAACAAATGATGCTGGACCAACTGGAAATCCGCATGCCAAACAAAAAAAGAGTCTAGACACAGACCTTCCACCCTTCACAAAAATTAACTAAAAATGGACTGTAGATCTAAGTATAAAAAACAAGGCTGTAAAACATATGGAAGATAACATAGGAGAAAATCTAGATGACCCTGGGTTTGGTGATGGCTTTTTAGTTATGACATCCTAAACATAGTCCACAAAAGAAAGAACTGATAAAATCAATCTCATGAAAGTATCAAAGCTATGCTCTGCTAGAGACACCATCAACATAATGAAAAGAAAAGCCAAAGGCTGAGGGAAAATACATATCTGATAAAGAACTGCTCGCCAAAATAGCATACAAACAACGCTTACGACTCAGCAATAAGAACCTGATTTAAAAATAGGCCAAAGGCCTTAACAGTTATCTTATGGAAAAAGACATGCAGATGGCAGACTGGCACATGAAAATATTCGCCATGGTATATTTCATCAGGGAAACATAAATCAGAACAACAGAGAGATACCACTACATACCTAGTGGAATTCATAAATTCTGGAACCCTGAAACACCAAATGCTGGTGAGGATGTAGAACAACAGGAACTGTGGTCATTGCCGCTGGGAATACAAAACACTAAAATCACTTTAAAGAACAGTTTAGTGTTTTTGTTTGTTTGTTTTGTTTGTTTGTTACAAAACTAAACATATCTCTTTTGTACAATCTAACAGTCATCCTCCTTGCAATTTACTCAAAGCAGTTGAAAAATTATGTCTACACACAACCTGCACACAGATATTTATAGTAGCTTTATTCATAACCACCAGAACTTTGAAGCAATTAATATGTCCTTCAGCAGGTGAATGAATAAATTATGGTAAATCCAGACAATGGAATATTATCCAGCCCTGAAAAGAAATAAGAACCTTAAATGCACAGTGGTAACTGAAAGGAGCCAGTCTAAAAAGGTTCAATCTTATCTGATTCCAACTGCACAGCATTATAGAAAAGTTAAAACTGTGAAGACAGTAACCAGATCAGCACTTGCCAAGGCTTGAGATGGAGGGCGGGGAGAGGAAGAAAGAGTCAATCACAGAATATTGTTAGAGCAGTAAAACTGCTCTCTGGAATATTATCATGGTGGGGACAGGTCCTTATACACTTGTTCCAACCCACAAAATGTACAACACCAAGATTGGCCCCTCATGTAAACTGTGGTCTTTGGGTGATAACAGTTACCAGTGTAGGCTCATCAATTGTAACAAATATGCTACTCTGGTGGGAGATATTAATTAATGTGGCGAGCTGAGCATGTGTGGAGGAAAGGGAAATCACTCTAACTTCTTCATTTTTCTATCAACTTAAAACTGCTCTAAAAAATAAAGACTATTAAAAACTATAAATACATAAATAAATAACCACTATGCTAACTCATTTTATCTGACACTGTATAATCAACCATCACAATCGGCAGACCATGATAAAGTCTGTGTTCTAACAGGATTTAATAAAGAAAGGCACCAGAGAACAGTGTGTACACAGTATCACAAACAGAATCTTGATTGAATTTCATACAGCATAGAGGACTATTGCCTTATTCTAAGTAATTCAAAATAAATATTTGACAAGTATTTCTGTACTAATCAGTTATTAAACATCTAGTTATTTTTCATTCAACCCTTGTTTCTGAGCCTTAGGAAGTGTTAACCAAAGAAAGAACAAATGAGAAAGATGAATTCCAGCCATGTTTAAGCTGACCCTGAGAATTAATTAAGGTAAAGAACCCCATGGCTGTTTCCCTGTATAATTACACTTTATTAAATTAGTAAATTACATTTTTCTGTTGTTCAAATGTTGAATGTGTATGCTTTATTACAAAAATATAGCTGTTTGGTTCTTAGAAGTCCTTATTAGTACAGCACTTGTAAATACAGAGTAATTACTAGTTGTGGGCATCTCTGTACTTTGTTAACTGTAAGCTTTCTTTGGGAAGATATTTTGTCTTTTTTTTAATGTAACATTTGAAACTATCAAAATATTATTTTAATACATGTGTAATTGGTCAGAATAATTCTAAAATAAATTGCAATGAGTACACCATTCTACTTAAGAATTTATGCATTCCCCAAATTATTAATGCATGAAGCTGGAAATATTTTCTCTGACTCTGTATTTCTTCCTCTACAAGCAGCACCAACTATCCTCAATTTTCTGTTGCTCTTGCTTTCTTTTTATGGTGGTATTCCTTCATGCACGAATTCTTATGTAATATTTATGCATCTTTTTTAACTTTATGAAATACGAAGTTTTTTTCTTCTAACACGCACCCAGGCTGATACATGTAGTTGTAGTTCAGTTCATTCTCTATTTTATAATATCTTAACTGTTTGAATCTCCCCAGATTTACTTATCTCATTTTCCTGAATCAGAATTGGTTTGTGTTAAGAGGTTCAATGTTTGTTTGTTTTTGCTATTGTCAACAAGACACATTTTACATTCACATTCAGTTCTCCTGGAAAACTTGGAAGAGTTTCCCTAGTAAACACACACACACACACACGCACACAGAGAGAAATGGGTTATGCCCACCTTCTGAATTAATGCTTTTTATAAGTAAGTCGTTTTATGCAGTGTATATATACATTGCTCCATATTTTTTGCCATTCTAGTTTTGTCAGGATTCTAAATTTGCGTATGTTTTGTTTTTTAACCAGTCTGGGAGTATAAAATGCTATCTTACTGTGGTATCAAATTCCATTTTTCCTGATCATATATGTAATTGTGCAATTTTTTCTTGAGTTCATTTACACTCTTCTCTTTTGTGAAGTATCTCTGTACTGATTATGCTTACATTCAAGGTTGAATCACTGAGTATGCATAAGTCTTGAGGCACAGTTTCTTTCTCTCAATACTTTTTTTGAGACTTAAACGTTTTATGAGTTTCAGTAGTTCATTTTTTTTTATCCTTGAGTGGCATTCAGTTTGATAGCATGCAAAACAATTTGTTGATTCACTTATCTATTGCCAGTTTTTGGTTATTATAAATAAAGCTTTTGTATGTATTTGTTGATAAACAATCTACCTGAACATCATTTTTTTTGCTCTATTTCTCTTGGATAAATAGTTAAGAGTGAATTTAAGAGGTCACATGGTTAGGTATATGGTTAACATTTGGAAGAAGACATTAGTTTTTCATTGTCCTCTTCTAATTTTGTATTTTCACTAGTAATGGGGTATTATAGTTGTGCTAATTCTTACTAACACTATAATGTCAGTCTTTTTGATTACAGCCATTTCAGTGGATGTGCAGTGGTTTTTCACTGTATTTTTAATTCACATTTAAAAAAAACTGATACGGAATGTCTTACTGTGTGGTCATAGATCATTTTTGTATCTTCTGTGTGAAACATCTAAATTTGGGGGGATCATTACCTTTTTGTTGAAATTGTGGACATATTTTCTAAATAAAAGCTCCTTTTCAAATAAATGTATTATATGTGTTTTCTTCCAATTTTTAGCTTTCAATATATTTTCTTAATAAAATTTTTGGTCATCATAAGATTTTGTTTCAAAGAAACAATTTATTTTTTATTCTTTTATAATTTGTGCTTTTTTGTAACTTACCATACATATTTGTCTACTTCAAAGTTGCAAAGATTTTCTCCCATTTTTTATAAGCACTTTTTTATGTCATAATATTCCAGGAGTATGCAAGTTTTATTTACATAATTTGCTTCTATACAGCCTACATTCCCCCCCCCCACCCCCGGTTGATTTTTATTGAATTTTACTTTTTATAACATTAGCTTTTAGATTTAGGTCTATATGCCACATTTTGATTTAATATTATTATATTCCATGACATAAGTGTCAAAGTCATGTTTGCCCAATATTATCCTATTCTGTAGCACCTTTTTAAAAAAGACTATGTCTGCCTTTTTGTCATTGAAACACCCTCCCCCTGTTCATAAAAAAATCAGTTTATACCATATACCATAGTTCTATTTTTATGTTCCCTTCTGTGTCATTGACCTATGTTCATTTTCCTGCAATCAGTCTTGAAATCAAGTAATTTATTCTAGTTTTGTTATTCTTTATCAAAATCCTTTCAGTTGTCCTAATTACTTTGCTTGTCAATATAACTTATGAAATCGCCAGGATAATTTCACACTGAAGCCGACTGGGATTTTGATTTGAATTACACTGAAGCTATATGTCAATCTGCGGAGAATTAATACCTTAGCATTATTGCATCTTCTAATTCCGAAGCATGCACATCTTTCTACTGATTTAAGCATTCCCCAGATTCTTTCTGAAGTGCAATTGTAACTTGCATAATTACTTTATAAACTTTCAATTTTCAATTGTTTACTGTCAGAACATAGAAAAAGGATTTTTTCACATTAATCATGTTTTCTGTGACCTTGCTAAACTTACATATTTTCCTTAGTGATATTTGTTTTTTTTTGTAGATTGTTTTGAATTTCATATATATACAATGATGGCATTTTAGAATAAAGACATTATAACTTCTTATTTTCTAATTCTCATATGTTTAATCATCATTATTATTTACTTTTCTTTCCTTATTTCACTAGTTAGAATCTCTAGGTAAAGTGGTAAAGTGGCCATTATTGGTTTGTTCTTGATATGAGAAGAAATAATTTGTTTTCATTCTGAAGGATGAAGTTAGTAAAGGTTTGCTGTGTGGGCCCTTTATTTAGATTGAGGAGACGTGTGCTTAAACTGTTCAAATGATTTTTCAGCATCAGTTGTGTTGGTAATATTATTTTCCTTATATTTTGTCAATATGGTAAAATAAATAAGCCTACAAAATAATTTTCAAAAGTTACACGGATATTATTACTATTGATTAAAATTTCATTCACAGTAGGCTATATTATCTAATTTGGTGAACATTTCATGGACACTTAAGTAGCACATACATTTTTCAATAGTTTTGTGATCTATGATGTTAGATCAAGTTGATAGTATCCTTATGTATTCTTATTAATGTTCTGCACATGTATCTTATCATTTACTGATAGAATAATTGATATTTACAAACATAATTGAGAATTTGTCTTTTTCCTCTTTCCATTTTGTTATAAATTTCGAAGTACTGTTTGGGTCTTCCCTATATTTTGTCAACCATACTGCTTCATTATAAAATATTTCTTCATATTCATGGTGATATTACATTTTCTGAAATCTTCTTTGATGAAGTTAAAAAGTCAAACCCATTTTCTTAATATTAATGTTTGCATGGTGATATGTTTCCATTCTTTTGCTTTGACCTACCTGTGTCTTTAAATTTAAAGTAAGTTTCCTATAGACAACACTAGTGGCATCCAGTCCAGGAATATCTGCCATTTCTTTGGAATTTTAAACTATTTATTATTAATGTAATTCTTTTTTTTTCTCTTTTTTTTATTAAATCATAGCTGTATACATTAGTGCAATCAAGGGGTACAATGTTCTGGCTTCATATACAATCTGAAATGTTTTCATCAAACTGTTTAACATAGCCTTCATGGCATTTTCTAGTTATTGTATGAAGACATTTCTATTCTGCATTTGGTAAGTTTTTCCTGTACCCTTCTAAGATGCACCATAGGTGTGATCCCACCAGTTACCCTCCCTCCACCCCAACCTTCCCCTTCCCCTTCCCCTCCCCTCCCTTGCCCATTTCCCCATATTCTTGTGCTATAGTTGGGTTATAGCCTTCATATGAAACCTGTAAATTAGCTTCATAGTAGGGCTGAGTACATTGGATACTTTTTCTTTTTTTTGAGACAGAGCCTCAAGCTTTCACCCTGGATAGAGTACCGTGGCATCACAGCGCACAGCAACCTCCAATTCCTGGGCTCAAGCGAGTCTCCTGCCTCCGCCTCCCAAGTAGCTGGGACTACAGGCACCCGCCACAACGCCCGGCCATTTTTTGGTTGCAGTCGTCATTGTTGTTTGGCGGGCCCGGGCTGGATTTGAACCCGCCAGCTCAGGTTTACGTGGCTGGCACCTTAGCCTGTTGAGCCATAGGCGCCGAGCCCATTGGATACTTTTTCTTCCATTCTTGAGATACTTTGCTAAGAAGACTATGTTCCAGCTCCATCCATGTAAACACGAAAGAGGTAAAGTCTCCATCTTTCTTTAAGGCTGCATAATATTCCATGGTATACATGTACAACCCACGAATGGATTAATAAATTGTGGTATTAATGCAATTCTTAATACAGATTTTCTTCTAAATATTACCTTAAAATACATATTAAAATTGTCTCATCCCAAATTTTCCTTGCTATCCTTTAAATTTATGGGGTGTGCCTATGATCACATTTTACCTCCTCTTTTGGCTTATTAGCTGTGCCCCTTTCTATAGTCTTCTCATGATTGTGTCTGAGTTTACAGTGTCTATTTTAATTCTCCAAGTCTATTTTCAAGTAATTTGTATTTCACATATAATTTATTATTAAAAGCATGAAAGTGCACTTCCCTATCATCTGTTTCATCCTATTTGTAATTTTGACCATAACATTTAATTTCACTGATGTTACAAATCCTATAATACATTATTTTTTACTTAAACAGCCCTCTAAGAGCTTTGTTTCTTTTTCTTTTCTTTTCTTTTTTTTTTTTTTTTAGAGACAAACTCTCACTTTATCGCCCTTAGCAGAGTGCTCTGGCATCACAGCTCATAGCATCCTCCAACTTCTGGGCTTAGTCAATTCTCTTGCTTCAGCCTCCCTAGTAGCTGGGACCACAGGTAGCTGCCACAATGCCGGCTATTTTATGTTGCAGTTTTGCAAGGGCCGGGTTTGAACCTGCCACCATTGGTATATGGGGCCAGTGTCCCACCCACTGAGCCATAGGCACTGCCCCAGAGCTTTGTTTCTTTAAAGCATTTTGGGCATCCAATTTCCATTTATGATGTGTATTACCTTTTTATCAAGATCTAAGTTTCCATTTAGCATCAAACTCTTTCTGTCTGAAGAAATTTCTTTACAATTTTTTGTTAGGTAGTTCTACTAGAAATAGTTATGTCAGTCTTTGTCTGAAAAATTCTATATTTTATTCACATTTGTGAAAGATATTTAATGCTTCGTTTGTAATTTTACCGTTTCAAGACTTTAAAGAAGTCATTCCATTATCTTTGGGATCATACAGTTTATCAAGAGAAATAGAATCTTCTCCCTTCATAGTTTTTTCATTGCAGGGAATGACAAACTTTCTCTGTGGAAGGCGAAATCGTAAATATTTTGGGCTTTGTAGACTGCACAATATCTGTCTCGTAACCTTTTTTTTGTTTGTTTCTTTCTTTTTCACTGCTGTTGCTTCTCTTTTTAAACCTTTAAAAACTGCACAGCCCATTCACAGCCTAAGAACTACACAAAAACCAGGTGTGAACTCAATTTGTCCCATGGACTATATAGTAAGTATAGTGTTGTGCCTTTCTTGTTTTGATGATTATGAGATTTTTCTCTTTAGCACTGTTTTCCAGAAATCTATGTATATATCTTTGCTATAATATAGTTGACATAAATACACACACACTTACCTGTGTGTGTATGTATATACATTTATATATATCTCAAGCCACTTCATGTTTCTTGCCCTTCATCAAAGTCCTTCATTTGATCCATTTTCTTCCCCCTCAGGCTTTATTTCCCAGTTTTTGGCTGGGGATGGGTTTGAACCCCCATCTCCGGTATATGGGGCCGGCGTCCTACTCCTTGAGCCACAGGTGCCACCCTCAGGCTTTATTTTGCATAGTTGCTGCTACTATACCTGTACTAGACTGATTTTATCTTTTGTGGAATCTGAACCTCTTTTTGTGCCCTTCGGTGGAATTTTTATTTCATAAATTTTAGTTTTCCTCTTTAAATATTGTATTTAGTTCTTTTTAGTATTTCATCTTTCTCCTTATTTTGTTCATGTATTCATTTACATTCTCAAGATTAGTTATAATACATTTAATTTCTAATAGTATTTTTAACAGCTTTTTTGATAATTTCTATACTATATAGCTAATTTGAGTATGAAATTTGGTAAGTTGTGGTAGATTTTCAGTGTTCTTCCCCTACCACCACAATCCAGTTTTAATATATTTTCTTTTCCCAAAAGAGAAAACTTATTCCTTTTTGCTGTCAGTTCCCCATTTCATTTTAACACTAAAAAAAACTAATCTCTGTTTTGTCTCTGTTAATTTCCTTTATCTGAACATTTTCTATAAATTTGTTTTCAAAACTACAGGGGAATTTCAGTCTAGGCCCAGTTGCTCATTACACAAAAATTCAATTATTGAAACAATAAGCACTTCCCAGGAAGAAAGAAAATTTCTTTTTTTTTTTTAAGAGAAGTTTTTTTAATATGACAGATGTCTTATAGGAGGAATGGGACAAACCGCTCCAAATCTCTCTCTGATTATGAGGTAACTTAGGATTTATGGTGTATCTCACAAAGGATTACATCATTAGGGGCAAGTTGTGGGTGGTGGTGAATCTTGGCATCAGGAAGTCTGCCCTAGCACCCTCGGAATCTCAACTCCTTTCTTTTATAGAAAATCCATCATTTCAGGCTGGATGTGGTGGTTCATGCCTATACTCCTATTCCTTTGGAAGGCTGGATGTGGGAGGATCATGTGAGGCCAGGATTTCTTGTCCATCATTTTTGAGAAACAACTCAAAGGTCAACTAGTTAGTTAAGGGAGAGGATTATAAAAAACTTACAGGAGTTCATGGAGCTAGTTACAACTCCACACTTCTTTTTAGTTTATTCTTCAATCTTGGGGCATTTGGGACAATTTCTAGTTACTTCTGCTGAAACGGAACATAATTAGGGTATGAGGAAGAACAAATGTGTTAGGCCTGTATCAGAATAGTTTAGTATGTGTTGCTTGGCTGCCAGACTTTCCTCACCAAAGTAGCAAAGAAAATATTGGCCCAGTACTTTTCAGATGGTATCTACATCTTTAAATCTCCCTAGTCATTTATGAAAACAGTTTTGCAGGCGGCACCCATAGCTCAGTGGGTAGGGTGCCGGCCACATACACCCGGACACCTATTGTCCCAGCTATTTGGGAGGCTGAGGCAAGGGAATTGCTTAAGCCCAAGAGTTTGAGGTTTTTGTGAGCTGTGATGCCGTAGCACTCTGCTGAGGGCGATAAAGTGAGACTCTGTCTCAAAAAAAAAAAAAAAACAAGTTTTGCATAGCTGATCTGGCTGTAAAATAGGTTTGCAGAAGAGGCAGTAGACTGAAAAATCTTAACAAAAGAGTTATTTTGCCAGACAAATGAAAACCCCCAAAGGATAAGCTAGACATACAGTGTATATGTCTTTGAACATCCCAGGGAGTAGAGCTTGTGTCTCCACCTTTTGGCCAGTAAGCATAGCAAACCCAGCTTGGCATTGTCCCTGTTCCATAACACCATTTTCATTCATAAAGAACTCCTCCTCTAGGACTAACGGGGCCTGGTCAGTCAAATCCTGGAGACTAGGCTATACTTGGCCAATAATCTGAACATAATCTTAGAATAGAGAATGAGAATCCATAGGAATCTAAATCTGAAAATTCAGCCATCCCCAATGATCCTTGCAACTCTTCGTGAGTGGTACAGACAGCTGTTCATTTCAGAACCTCTCTCTGATCTGGAAGGAGGTTCTGAGCTTAAGGCCAGACAAAAGTTCTAGATAATAGTTCTCCACTATTTGGTTTAATATCCTTAGATCTTGAATAAACCAGGGTTTTTGTTTGTTTGTTTTGTTTCACTTTTATTTTGACCAGAAAATGGCAATGTATTGAGTCATGTCCTTGTCAACTTTTCCTTTCTTGGGGACAAGAACTCGGTTTTAAACTTTTTTCATTGGGGTACCCTTGGACAAGAGGGTGTCTTTTCAGTCAGTGGGGGAGGTGCCTAGAATTTTATTTTAGTTTTCATTTCTCCCCTTTTGGCCACGGTTTGCCAAAGGCAGCATTGATCACAGACAAACCTTTATTTTGTCCCATTGCCATCAGGGTGGTGTGGCTGCTCCCATTTCATCCTGTGCCTCGGTGGGATCCGGTAGCCAAAGGACTAAAAGTTGAATGATTTATAACCAATTAATTTTTTTTCAATTAAATGTTTTAGACCAGATAGGAATGGAGGTGGACAGGCATTGATAAAACCTCTTAAGCAGAATAAAAGCAAAAAACCCAATGCTAGAAGCAAGATTATAAAATTAACGTATCTATTAGCATTGAGCATACTGTCAAACTCAGAAATTTGCTCCATAAAATATACACATTTGTTAAAACCATTTGAGCTAAGGATTTAAAGACCCTTATATCAGAGTGAACTCACAACATTCTAAAAAGACTTTAAGTCGTGCCTAGTTCTAATAATAAGAGGAAAATAGGCTTATGGGTCTGAGCATTCAAATTAAGGTAAAGGGAATACAGAAGAAAACCTTAACTTTTTAAAGCTCAGTTTTTCCAAGTAATCAAAGATCTAATAAGGGCCACACAAGAATTATCTCAATAAAATGCAAAATCTTGTTTTGTAGGCCTGTTACCAAAAAGTAAAGTAAAACATTCCTTAGTGCAATTGTTTTTACTTATCAGAAACCTTTTGAAAAAGGTACCAGAATTTGTCAGTCCTAAGTAGACTGTGTTATGGGTCATGAGTAAACATTGCATTATAAAGGAAATAAGAGACTAGAAAACTAATACGTTAAGAAGGGGAAAATACAATTTTTAGCAGCAGCACAGGAAGATTTTCGATCATTTTTAGCAATGAAGGCATACAAAGAAGCTAAGAAAAGACATTACTTTTCAGATTTTTAAGTTAATTCAGCCTCAGACCTTAATAGCAAACTTAAAACAGAGATGGAAAAAAGTTTCAGGAACTGATGGAAGGGTCGAAAGAGAGGGTTATCCTCTCCAGCCTTTGTAAAGAAAGGAAAAGTTGAAAGTAGATAAGACACAGCAGAAGTTGAACTTCTGGGACACACATCTCAGAAGTTTCAAGACAGCAGATTATAGAATACCTCTTGCAATTCTGTTACATTTATCTCACTTACATTTGCCTGATTTATTTTCACAGATCACTTAACCATTTTGATGGCCTGTGACTATTAGATATACAACCATTATGATTGTGTCCTCAAAAAAAGTCACTTAATGTCCAAACAAATTCAATATATGAACATATTTTCATAAACAAAATTGAAAAATCAATTTTAAAACATACACCAAGGAACAATCATAAAAATGGTTTTCACTACCACTTAAAAAAAAGTTTCAGAACTCATTCTGCTTAAAGCATAATTCATTCTTTCTAAAATACTAATTTCCTAAAATAAAATGTATTGATATGGCATCACTTGACAACAGACCAAATAAACCTCTAACATCAATCTTTAGCATTTCAAATAACAGTATAAAGCCATAACATTATTATTTTTTTTACATGTGAACCACCATCATCTATTTTTAAGGAAATCAAACTGGTCTCAAAACATTTTTCTATTTGGGTGAGGTTTAATTACATTTAATACAAAGAATAAGATTGTTTTGATTTTTTTTGAAGTCTAAGAATAACTATTTTGTTCATTTTAAGTAAATTATTATACAAAAGTTAACAGTTTATGATTTATTTTTAAAATTTTCTTAGGCAAAGTCCTTTGGTATGGTGACACATTGTACACATAACAGGCTAGTTTGCAACCAATACTCAGAAAGACTGGGTCAAAGACTGGTTTTGTGTGTACCTTTCCACAGATGGTAAAGTTAATGAAAGAAACTGCATGTGCAACTGGGATTAAGAAACCCAAACCAAAATATATTCAAAACCTTTGACCATAAGTTTACTTAAAGTCATTTTATTCAAATTTACTTATACTTAAAAACAGCTTATTTACCAAAGATTATTAAATTCACATATACTTGAAAAGCATTCAGACATATTTATTTAATTTATGAGAGCTCCTTTTTTTAAATAAGTTAATTTGGTACCATGTAGACATTTAATATGTGTATATACATAAAGCACATGTAAACACAAACACAAGCAAAATGTCAATAGTTTTTATCTTATAATTGTAGCCAGGAAGTCCTCTGAAGTTCCACTCAAATCTGTATGTATTATTTCTTCTGTTCCTCTTTCCCTTTTTGACAGTGGGCATCCCTGCATTTCAGCCAGCTGCTCTCTGTGGGTGGAGATGTCTTTCAATCTCCCAGACCTTAGAATGGAGGTGCTTTTTAACCTTTCAAACCTGAGAATCTGCTGCAACAAAAACTACCGTCAGTGGTGTCTTTCAATTTCCCAGACCTCGAACTGTGCTTATAATTACATTAATAAGAAGTTTAAAGTAGGCAAAAAGGAATTACCAAGAACTTAACAGATTCCACATTTTTGTGCCACACACCAGTGCAAATAAATACTCAATATAAAGAGAAGTTCAAGAACGAAAGCTTCTGAGGATCCACGAGAGATTCTCAAAGCGCTCAAGCCCAGATTTCCTGGTTGTGTCTGTCTGATGTCCCTGCACCTTGCAAATACAGTCCAGATCTGATTTTCATCAGGATGAGCCTTCAGGCCCCACCCATACTCCAGGAACTGGCAGAGCAGAGCCTGCTGAGGGATGAGGCTTTAGCCATCCCCACTCTGAAGTTTTTACCAAGGGAGTTGTTTTCACCACTGTTCATGGAAGTCTTCACTAAAGGACACAGCAAAACCCTGATGGCAATGGTACAGGCCTGGCCCTTTGCATGCCTCCCTCTGGGTTCCCTTTTAAAAAACCCTAACCTGGAGACATTAAGGATGATCCAGATACTCTGCTTGACCGGAATGTTTGCCCCAGGAGGTAGAATCTGCAAACTCTGGATTTGCAGAATGTTGATGACAACTTCTGAATCATGTGGCCTGGGGACCCCGCATGCTTCCCCAAATTGCTGAGTAAGAGGCAAGCAGTAATGAGTATGAGCCACTGGAGTAAAGTCCCTTCTTCTGAGGGGCCCTCTCTACTCACCAGATGTTGCATAACTGGCCACTTCTAGCAGGTAGATCTAGAAAACCCAGTTCCTGAGCATTGACTGTGCAAGGAAATGGCTTTGCTTCACAAGGCACGCACTGCTCGCGGAGGAGATGTCCACATGGGGTATTAAAAGAAGTCTTTGGGAATCACCAACCCACATCTGTCCTGAAAGTGGCAGTGACCATTTCTGGATTATAGTAGTTGTGGCCAATATAAATATCAAATTATCATTTTCAAGATATTAAAACCATAAAGGCAAAAAAAAAAGAGAGAGAGAGAGAGAGAAGTTCAAAAGGCTTCAAACAAGCTATAGTTTTGCCTAATAATCCCTGGAAGTACTAAATCAAAATAGTTAGGTTACTTAAGTTCTCACAAACCAAATGGTTGGGCACATAACTAGCTCCCCCAAATGGGTATTCCATCTGAATTCCCCAAATTGACAGGAGCATCCTCTGTGCAGTACCTTCAAATAGTACTCACGCACCTCAATGCAAATTTAAAAATTAAAATCCAGAGTGCCTTCCCTTAGAGATGATCAGAAAGAAATCCTGAACATGCTGGAGGCTGCTAAGAATGCAAGACAGGCTGGGAGCAGAGGAACCAGTGAGAGAGCACAAAGCTGTTTTCTGGCAAATGTGGTCAGTCTGCTGCTAAGGGGGGTTTTGTTCTCTCCCTGCTCTGCAGTCACTGAACGGTGAGCAACACCATCCTAGATGAGCCCCATAGATATTGCCAGGACTCCAAGGGAGTTTGGTCTAGATGTAGTTGCTTGTCACAGAAGAACCCAATTATTGAGACAATGAGGATTGCCAAGAAAGAAAGAAATTTTTAATATGATGGATGTCTAAATTGAGGAAATGGGACAAGAAAGCTCAAATCCATCTCTCTAACCAAGGGAGATTACAGAGAGCAAGGAGATTTTCAAAGAGCAACCATGTGCTTGGGGCAGGTTATGGTATAACTCACAGGCGACTGCATGCATTGGAAGCAAACTGGGGAGGATGGTGAACGTTGGCATCAGGAAGCGTTCCCTGGGGACTTGAGAATCTCAAATCTTTTGTCTCATAGAAAATTCATCCTTCAGAGGAGCATTTTGGGAGGCTGAGATTAGAGGATCACTTGAGGCCAGGAGTTCTAATCCATTATTTCTGGGAAACAACTCAAAGGGTCAAGTTGTTAGTTAAGAATGAGAGAATTATGAAAAATATATAGGGGTTTATAGAGATAGTTACAAATGAAGTCATGTATTTGGTCATTTGCATATGGCGGCAGTTTTCAACGTGGGGTAGTTTTGTATTCGGGGAATATTTTGCAATGTCCATATATAGTTGTAGCATTATAACTGGGGTGGGGGCTTCTAGAACCTAGTAAATAGATGTTAGAAATGCTTCTAAACATCCTGCAAGGGTAAAAACACCCTTTCACAAAATGGAGAATTTTATAGCTTCAAAATTAAATACTACCAAGATTGAAAGTGTCTGACTTAGTATATTATTTTTGAAGTTTAACCATATCATAAATTTTATGCATTACTCAGTCCTTTTTATTTTTAAATGGTTTTCCATTACATGGGTATAAAAATATGTTCATTTATTTTTTAGTAGTTGGACATTTGAATTGATCCTTTTGAGGCATCTTTGGAAGATTACTGCTATGTACTTTCAAGTACAAAATTTTTATGGACATATATTTTCATTTATCCTGGGTTAATGGTTAGAAATAGAATAGTCAGATCATGGAATTATTATGTTTGTGTTTATTGGACATTTATATAACCTTGAGTATATATCTTTTATCCACTTAAATATCTTTTATTTTGAAGCTAGATAATTCTGTTGAAATCTTTTGATGGTTTTAATTAGTACAGATGTCTCATATAATTGAGTTTTAATATTTTTTGAAAAATATATTATAGATACAAGCTCTTTATCAGATATATGCGGTGGCTTGTCTTTTCATTTCATTTTCTTAATGGTATCCTTTCACTCTCTCTCCCCAACTCTCTCCCTCTCTCTCCATTTATTTCTTTCTCTCATTCTCTCTCTCTCACACACACAACCCTGAGGAAATTATAAATATTTTTACCCCCAAATATGACATTTTGACTGAAAAAGCCTCGTGATCATTCTGACTTTCCTACCCCACAACGTTGGCTCTCCTTAAAGCTTTGAAGTTTCTTATCTGCCTGAGTGAGATCCAGACCCACCCAGGAAAACAATTGTGCTTCCTTACTCTCCCTATTGCCTCAATATCTACTCTTGGAAAGAAGATCAAAAATATAACCAGACCTGGACCAATCCATTTTAAATATAATGCCTGTCTCTTGTATTAATTTAATTTCCTATGGTAGCTATTTGTAATTATCGTCCCCTCATCCATTTATTCTCCCTAGTATCTCTTCATCCTTCCTAGTAATCTGTCAGGTAATTACAGAATTACTACATTCCTCATCTCTCCCTCTCCTGTGAAATGAGGGTATGTAAACTTCCAGACCCCCGTGGGAGATTGGGTAATTACTCTGTGATTCCCCTGCGTTCACGGTAAATAAAATTTGTAATCTCTTTATTTTATTGTGACTTGATCTTGCAGCAAACTGTACAGGGGCAAAAGAGAAATTGTCTTTTCTCCCCATATGCCTTAGGAATAATACATTCATATGATTGAAAAAAGTTAGAAAATAGATTAGAGAAATATGAAGGAGAAGTTATCTTAAATACTTTAGGGTATTGTTTTGTAACATAATCTGGAAAGGTCTAATTTATTCCCTTATACTTTGTTTAGCAGACTATAGTTAAAGCATTTACAAGGGTTTTTTTAAAATATCTTTCTCTCTCTCTCTGAGAATTTTAATAGGAGATCAACTTACAATCTTTGTTTGGTTCATTTCTCTTTTGAAGGTATTGGCCAGAAGTCTAAGGAAACTCTCCATTCATAATTGAAGTCAATATTCTACCGTCTAGAGACCATGCTTATATCCTTTAGAGAAAAAACCTATCTTAAACCTAGTTTTCAGTCACCCCACTATCCTCCCTTCCCCAGGGTGAACACTGTATTGTTCTTTAACCTGGCCACAGTGTTTATGGTTTTAATCCCTGAGCAGTTTGAGTTTTTCTTGAAACATTCTAATTTCTCTAACATAGCTTTCAAAATGAATAAGTAACTCTAATGAATAACAGCATATTTGCATTTTTTAAACATGAGCATCATTAAACTTTTAATAATAATATAAGGATACAGATAATATATGTATATGAGAGTTTGAATTTGTGTATATTTTATTTATGAACTTTCATATAAATTTTGCCCTACTGATATTCATATATGCATGATGGGACATTTGTTATTATACTGAAAAATTATTTATTGTAGTGTTACAAGTAGTTTTTATGAATAAATGAGCCTCAGCAATATTTCTCTCAAAAGGTTTATACAAAGTTCCTCTCGAACACACAATAGCAAATAATATTTATTGTACTATCAAGACAAACTTATGCTTTTTAGTAACCTAAGAAAAATAAACTCATTAAATAATGAGAATACATGATTTAGAACAATATATCATGAAAAATTATATTTGATAAGGTAAGAAAAATGGTAAAATTGAATATATTAATGTAAGTATTACAGTAATGGAAGTATCCTGAGGAGAGTGTGGTGACTGTGTTACTTGGTTGTCCCCAAATTTGGGATTATTTTCTTATAAGTGGGTGCTGTGATGTATGTTAACGTGAAAAAAAAAGAGATAAAAAATAAAGTTTAAGGAAGAGTCAATTATTTGTTGCATAATATTGATTGAAAACCAAATATGTGTTATGCACTGACAAAACCACAGTGAACAAGACAGTCAGTCATGAGATTTAAAATCTAATGGGAGAGAACTCATTTACACAATAAAATAATCAGCACATGTTTCCATGTGATCCTTATAAAAACTTTAGAAGATACATATAATTATCTCTCTTATGTGATTAAGCAAACTGAGGCTTAGAGGATGTGGTGTTAGCCAGTTTGATGTAAGCGTTCCAAATTGTATATAAAATCAGCACATTGTACCCATAAGTGAATTAATGTACACAGTTATGATTTAATAAAAATTATTAAGAGGAAAAAAATAAGTTCTCTGCAATATAGAGTGTATTCAATTTATAGAAAACCTACCTTTAAAATGACCAGAGAAACATCAGACACAGAAACTTTGCAGGTAAAAAGTATATGGATGGGCATCACAGGAGTAGTCAGTTATGTGCTGGGAGTAAGATTACACTCTGAGGTTTGTCTTGTCAGACTCCCTGATATAACTTCCATAAAGTTTAAAAGTACTCGTTCTTTGATATGCCAAGTGAATTGCTGCAAAATGCTTTGCTATAAACTGCATGATTAGAAATTATTGAAATATAAAATTAATTGGAAACTTTGAAAACAAACAAAACAAATATAGGATGCCTTGGAGATATCGTGTGTTCCTTTCCAGACCATTGCAATAAAGTGAACATTGCAATAGGGTGAGTCACACAAATTTTTTTGTATGTTTATAGTGCATATGAAAGTTATGCTCAGATTAGGCAATAGTTTATTAAGTGTGCAAAAGTATTATCTCTAAAAGAACAATGCATATACCCTAACCAAAAGTATTTTGTTGCTAAATAATTAAATGCTAACACAGAGGCACATAGTGAGCACATGCTATTGGAAAAATGGTGCTGATAGATTCGCTCAAGACAGGGCTGCCACAAACCTTCAGTTAGTAATAAGTGAGATTGCTGTGAAGGGTAATAAAATGAAGTATGTTTCAAGTTTGGGTATGGAAGGAAGAATAATGCTTTAATCTATGTTTTCAAATTAAACTGTCAATTTATCTTCCATCCACTTCCATCCATTCAATATATTCAAAAAGAAGACTCACACAAAGTTTCTGTGGTTAAACAAATATCTAAATATCAGTCACGATTAGAATTTCGTTTCTCATACTTATTTCTGTAATCCAACCTTCATCCCAAGAAGGCATATGCATTATAAGGACATCTGCCTGTAATACTATGAAGTATTCAATGAAAAAGTTCTCACAATGACTTATCAGATAGGTATCTACAACTTATATGGGACACTCCTGATTATCTGTTGAACTACATTACATGAAGTACTTTGATTTTAGATTACATATGAAACTCTATCTTATTTTTTTTCATGTATACATTAATGCATTTATGGGGTACAATGTGCTGATTTCATATAGAATTAGGAATGTTTACCTCACACTGGTTAATACATACCTCATCTCATTTACTTAATTACTGTGTTAAGACATTTATACTCTATACTTAATAGATCTGACATGTACCCTTGCATTATGCACCATAGATGTGATTCCACCATTCACCCTCCCCCAATCTGACCTCCCCCAACCCTCCTCCTTTATCCTGGGCCATAGCTGGGGTCTATTCTTAATATGAAAATGTGAGTGACTGTAAATTGTTTCATAATAGTACTGAGTACATTGGATATTTTTTCTTCCATTCTTGAGACACAACTAAGTAGGATATGTTCCAGCTCCATCCATGTAAATGTAAAAGAGGTAAAGTCTCCCTCTTTTTAAGGCTGCATAATATTCCATGGCATACGTATACCACAATTTATTAATCCCTTCATGGTCGATGGGCACTTGGGCTTCTTCCATGACTTGGATATTATGAATTGAGCTGCAATGAACAATCTGGTGCAAATATCTTTGTTATAAAGTGATTTTTAGTCTTTTGGATATACACCTAGTAGAGGAATTGCAGGATCAAACAGCAGGTCTACTTTTAGATCCCTGAGTATTCTCCATATTTTTTTCCAAAAGGGACGTATTAGCTTGCACTCCCACCAGCAGTGCCGAAGTGTTCCCTTTTCTCCACATCCATGCCAACATCTGTAGTTTGGGGATTTGGTTATGTGAGCAAGCCTTACAGGAGTTAGATGATATCTCAAAGTGGTTTTGATTTGCATTTCTCTGATGATTAAAGATGATGAGCATTTTTTCATGTGTCTGTAGGCCATGCACCTATCATCTTCAGAGAAACTTGTGTTCAAGTCCCTTGCCCACAATGAAATGGGATTACTTGTTCTTTTCTTATTAATAAGTTGGAGTTCTCTATGGATTCTTGTTATCAAACCTTTGTCAAAAGCATAACCTACAAATATCCTCTCCCATTCTGAAGACTGTCTGCTTGATTTACTTACTGTGTTCTTGGCTGTGCAGAAGCTTTTTAGTTTAATCAGATCCTAGGAATGTATTTTTGGTGTTGCTTCAAATGCGTGGGGGAATCCTCCTCATAAAGTATTCTCCCAGGCCAATTTCTTCAAGTGTTTCTCCTGTACTTACTCCAAGAATCTTTATAGTTTCATTTTTTTTTTAAATTAAATCATAGCTGCGTACATCAGTGCAATCAAGGGGTACAATGTGCTGGTTTCATATACAATCTGAAATGTTTTCATCATATAGTTTCATTTCTTAAGTTTAAATCTTTTATCCTGTGAGACTCAGTTTTTGTTTTTTTTTTTTTTTTTTAAATACATATATTTTATTATTCTTCATTACATTATTTCCCCCCTCCCACCCGTCCGTGATAAGGCAGAATTGATTTACAGAAAAGAATACAGAAAACACCAAAGCTCCTGGTAGTGGGAG
>CAUYRH010038437.1:0-12069 GCA_963574655.1 Perodicticus potto | reverse complement strand
TTTTGAGACAGAGCCTCATGCTGTCCCCCTGGATAGAGTGCTGTGGCATCACAACTCACAGCAACCTCCAATTCCTGGGCTCAAGCGAGTCTCCTGCCTCCGCCTCCCAAGTAGCTGGGACTACAGGCGCCCGCCACAACGCCCGGCCATTTTTTTTTGGTTGCAGCCGTCATTGTTGTTTGGCGGGCCCAGGCTGGATTCGAACCCGCCAGCTCAAGTGTACGTGGCTGGTGCCTTAGCCCGCTGAGCCACAGGCGCCGAGCCATCTCTTAATGTATTGAGAGCACTTTTAAGTAAAGTGAATTGGGTACAATATCTGGGAAGATGATTTGATCTGGAATAATTTGGCAATCCAGGAAAAAACAAAGTGAATAAAGTAAGAATCACTGGCAAAAAAGATAGAAGGCAGAACAGGCCTGGTGCTCGCGCATTAAGCTTTACTTCATTTAATCATCTCAAAAACCCAACACAATAGGTAGCATTGTCCCCATTTGTCAGCTGAGGAAACTGGTGGACAAGCAAGTTAAATAATTTACCCAACATTGCACAATTAGTGTTAGGAATTGGATCTGTACCCCATTGGTACACTTCCAGAGACCTTATATTTTGTTTTTAATGACTTGATTAATTTAAACGATCAAATAGTTCTATATGGTTTGTCTTGAAAACAACTGTAGGCAGGGCCTATCTCTTCCCTACTCTATTTATCATTCCCCAGAGGCAACTGCTTTCACTCCCCACCCCACCCCAGCTGATTTTTCTTTTCTTTTTCTTTGATACAGAGTTTCACTATGTCATCCTCGGTAGACTGCTGTGGTATCACAGCTCACAGCAACCTCAAACTCTTGGGCTTAAGCAATTCTCTTGCCTCAGCCTCCCAAGTAGCTGGGACTACAGGTGCCCAACATAATGCCTGGCTATTTTTCTTTTTGCAGTTGCCATTGTTGCTTCCCTGGCCCTCAGGTTTGAAACCGCCAGCCTTCGTGCATGTGACCGGCACCATAACCACTGTGCTATGGGCTCCAAGCTAAGATTTTTTTTTTTTTTTGAGACAGAGCCTCATTTTGTTGCCCTTGGTAGAGTGCTGTGGCATCATAGCTCACAGCAACCTCAGACTCATGGATGCAAGTGATTCTCTTGCCTCAGCCTCCCAAGTAGCTGGGTCTACAGACTCCCACCACATGCCCAGCTATATTTTAGAGACGAGGTTTCAATCTCACTCAGGCTGGTCTGGAACTCGTGATCTCAGGCAATCCACTCACCTTGGCCTCCCAGAGTGCCGGGATTATAGTCATGACCCACCTTACCCGGCCCACCTAGCTAATTTTTAAGAGGTTTTCCCCTCCCTATTGCTAAATAATATGCTCCAGTTGTCACACTGCAGGTGTTTTCACTTTAAGTATTCTCTGTTATTGTCTCCCTCTAGGAAGTGAGGACAGAGCCGCAGTTCTCCCTCCTTCCTTAGCCCCGTCATGAGCACTTGTTTCCTCTGCCCATGCCCTCAGTACAATCACGCATAAGCACTATTATATTAATATCTAATAGTGAGTGTTCACATAATTATGAAGAGGCAAGTGCTGTACCTGTAGCTACTACCTTAGGTCACGGTGACTACTTTTCTTTCCTGCACAACCTGCTATTTTCCCTGAAATCATTGTCTTGATTATTTTTGTTTTTTACTTAGTTTTCTTTGTATTTATTACTTATTCAAACTGTCCCTCAATTGTATAAATCTGCTTTAATATATTTGTTAGGTGTTTGGAGACCAGATATCAGGTCCCCTTGTTCCTAGGTTCTTGGTTCCCAGTACTAAACAATGGTTACTGTACCAAGCCCATGGAGTGAATAAGCAGAACAAACAGATATAAGTAGACAAAGTGGCAAAGTTTATTAAAGCAAAGCACAGTACATTCCAGAGAAGGAATGGGTCGGCCCCCAGGAGTGGAGGAGACCCTGAGTTTAACAAGATCCCTCCTTTTATGCTGATTCTCTGATTTTATGTTAAGTGCGGGGGGGGGGGGAATATCATGGTTTTTCTTGGAAAAAAGAATAAAATTCCTGGAATTGAGAACCTTCCCCTTTTCTAGCCTTGTAAGGCAATTTCCTGAGGTTGCCATGGTATTTGTAAACTGTCATGGAGCTGGTGGGGGTGATTTTTACTATGTTAAGGAGGGTAGGTCATTTACGGACACTGTTACCTCAACTGTAGGTGTGCTTCAAAGACCCTCTATTGAGGCCTTGATAGTATCTCCACTTTGTGGTCTCTCTCTCTCTCTCTCTGACTGGTCATCAGTCCTGGAGAACCTCTATTATAGACCAAACCCTCTATTAGACCAAGGGACCCCATTGGCATGTCATCTGTTCTTCCTTGGGAGACTCCTCTGGTGAATTTGTTCCTCCTAGTAGAAAAAGCACCTCCTAGTGTCATCTGCCTCTCAATGGACACCTCTAGACATAGCATCTGTTACCCTTCCTGCTTATCCTAACCTAACGTATTCAAGTGCATTAGCAACTCTAAGAATTTTATCTTCTCAAGGATCTGACTTGGGTCAATCTGAATTAGATGTTTTCTAGCACTAACTCCCAGTTAGAAATTAAGACTGCCTCCCGCTTGGCGTCTGTGGCTCAATGGGCTAAGGCGCCAGCCACATACACCTGAGCTGGCGGGTTCGAATCCAGCCTAGGCCCGCCAAATAACAATGAAGGCTGCAACCAAAAAATGGCCAGGCGTTGTGGCAGGCGTCTGCAGTCCCAGCTACTTGGGAGGCAGAGGCAGGAGACTCGCTTGAGCCCAGGAATTGGAGGTTGCTGTGAGTTGTGATGCCACAGCACTCTATCCAGGGTGACAGCTTGAGGCTCTGTCTCAAAAAAAAAAAAAAAAAAGAGAGAGAGAAATTGAGACTGCTTTCATCATAGTCCTGAGTATTCTCTTCTTCTCTCTCGTCTTAGATCTTTTTTTCTGATTCCTATGTCTTTCTCTTTCCTGTTTTATCCCCTTGTTTTGGTAAAGAACATAATTCAGTAGCTTCCTGAGAAAAGAGTGAAAAGGAAGTAAATTTTGTGAAACCTTGTGCTGTGATTTAAATGTGCTCCCCATAGCCAGGTCTTATGGTGGGCACCTGGGGTCCCAGCTACTTGGGAGGCTGAGGCAGGAGAATTGCTTAAGCCCAAGAGTTTGAGGTTGCTGTGAGCTGTGACACCATGGTACTCTACTGAGGGTGACCTAGTGAGACTCTGTCTCAGAAAAAATAATAATAAAATAAAATAAATGTACTCCCCAAATGTCACATGTTGGAAACGTAACCCCAAATTTACTTGTTGGTGGCATTTGGAGGTGGGGCTTTTGAGAGGTAGTTAAGATTAGATAAGGTGATCAGGGTGGGGTCCCCATGATGAGACTGGTAGCTTTATAAGAAAAGGAAGAAAGACCTGAGCTGGCACACTCTTGCCCTCTTGCCATGTTACAATATAGCAGGAAGACTCTCCAGATACCAGTGCCATGCTCTTAGACTTCTCAGCCTCTAGAATCATGAGCTTAAAAAATAAATATACCGGAAGGTTGCTGTGAGCTGTGATGCCACAGCACTCTCTCCAGGGTGACAGCTTGAGGCTCTGTCTCAAATAAATAAATTAATTAATTAATTAATAAACCTCCATTCTTTATAAAGTACCCAGTCTATGGAATTTAGTCATAGCAACAAGAAATACACTAAGATACCATGTATGTGTATATCTGAAAATATCTTCATCCCACAAATCTTCTTCTATTTTTTTTTTTTTTTTTTGAGACAGAGCCTCAAGTTGTCACCCTGGATAGAGTGCTGTGGCATCAAATGGCATCAAAGCTCACAGCAACCTCCAATTCCTGGGCTCAAGCAAGTCTCCTGCCTCCACCTCCCAAGTAGCAGGGACTATAGGCATCCGCCACAACGCCCGGCCATTTTTTGGTTGCAGCCGTCATTGTTGTTTGGTGGGCCCAGGCTGGATTCAAACCCACCAGCTCAGGTGTACATGGCTGGTGCCTTAGCCCGCTGAGCCACAGGCACCAAGCCTTCTCTTTTTTTTTTCTGAGACAGAGTCTCACTTTGTCGCCCTTGGTAGATGGTAGAGTGTGATGACATCACAGCTCACAGCAACCTCAAACTCTTGGGATCAAGTGATTCTCTCCCCTCAGCCTCCCAAGTAGCTTGGTCTATAGGTGCCTGCCGTAATGCCTGGCTATTTTTAGAGACGGGATCTCCCTCTGGCTCAGGCTGGTCTCAAACTTGTGAGCTCAGGCAATCCATCCAGCTCAGCCTCCCAGAATGCTAAGATTACAGGTGTGAGCTACCGTGCCCAGCCCATCCCACAAATCTTAAATACTTTTTCAGAGTACAGAAGTCTATTTTTTCCTCTGAATTTAATAGCATCTCTCTCTTGCCTTCTAGATTTAGGTGATTCTGTTGAGAAGACAGATGACATTCTGATTATTAATTTTTTAAATTAAAACTGAGGTTTTATGGAAGTTAGTCTTGTCTTTGTCCCTCTTGTTCTGATTTTTTGTATTGTTCAATACAAATTTATTCAGTACCTATTGTGTGCCAGGCACTATTTTAGGTGCTGGTAATATATCAGTGAAAATCTTATGGGCTTGGCTCCAGTAGCTCAAGTGGCTAAGGCGTCAGCCACATACACTGAGTTGGTGGGTTCGAATCCGGCTGAGGCCCACCAAACAATGACAACTATAACCAAAAAAAATAGCAGGGCATTTTGGCAGGTGCCTGTAGTCCCAGCTACTTGGGAGGCTGAGGCAAGAGCATCACTTGGGCAAGAGCCCAAGAATTTGAGGTTGCTGTGAGCAGAGATGCCACAGCAGTCTACCCAGGGTGACAGTTTGGGACTCTGTCTCAAAAAGAAAAAAAAAAAAAGAAAATCCTATTATGATATTTTCAGGTGAACATCTATTTATAACTATTTGTTGTAATAGTTGGTCTTTCAATCTGGAAACTGAGATTGCAAGATATTTTTATTAATATTTTTTTGATGATTTTGTACTTTCTGTTTACTTTCTCTTTTTAGTAATCTATTATTAGATATTGAATCTCTTGCAGGTTCTCTAATCTTCATATCTTTTGTCTCCTACTATTCTTATTGGTCTTTTGCTCTACTTCCTAGGAGATTGTCTTAACTTTATCTTTTAGTCCTTATATTGAATCGTTATCTCTAATGTCATACTTTTCTTTCTCTTTCTTTCTCTCTCTCTCTCCCCCCTCCCTCCTGCCTTCCCTCCACCTTCTTTCCTTCCTTCCTTCTTTCTGTTTTGAAACAGAGTCTCCTTTTGTCACCCTCATTAGAGTACCATGGCATCATAGCTCATAACAACCTCAAACTCTTGAGCTCAAGCGATCCTCTTGCTTCAGCCTCCCAAGTAGCTGGGGCTACAGGAGTCCATCGCAACACGCAGAGATGGGGTCTCACTCTTGCTGGGGCTGGTCTTGAAATCCTGAGCTCAAACACCTGCCTGGGTATCCCAGAGTACTAGGATTATAAGTGTAAGCTACCACGCCTGGCCCTAATGTCATATTTTTAACATCTAGGTTTCTTTTGAGGTCACTGAATAGTGCTTTTATAGATGACCCTGATATAGTTCCATATCTCTCTGAGGACAAGGTATTTTTTAAGTTGTTTTATTGACAGAATTTGTTTCCTGCAAGTTGCTTTCTCCTGTTTGTCTTCGTCTCTATCTTTGATTGACAGGCTTTCCTCAAATATCTGGTGATTCCTGGATGTCTAGGCTTATTTTAATAATGGAGCATTGAGGCTCGGCACCTGTGGCTCAGCGGGCTAAGGCGCCAGCCACATATACCTGAGCTGGCGGGTTCGAATCCAGCCCGGGCCCACCAAACAACAATGACAGCTGCAAGCAAAAAATGGCCGGGCGTTGTGGCGGGGGCCTATAGTCCCAGCTACTTGGGAAGTAGAGGCAGGAGACTCGCTTGAGCCCAGGAATTGGAGGTTGCTGTGAGCTGCGATGCCACGGCACTCTATCCAGGGTGACAGCTTGAGGCTCTGTACCCTCCCCCCCAAAAAATGGAGCATTGAAAAGAGGATGCTCTATGTGCATAATGGAGGGGACTCTCCAGTTGGGTTTGTTGCAGGATAAGGTGACAAAGGCCAACATACTTGACCAAGTCACTATCTGTTCTTCTAGCCTGATAAGATTGCCCAGAGACAATTTCTAGCCTTCTATTAATCCTAGGCCTGGCTAAAAGTATGTATTATGAGAATCAAATGAAGTAAGAAGACTGAGGAAGTCTTAATACACAATTCAGAAACAGACATCTCATGTCCAGCCTTTATTAGTGTATCCCACATCCTTTCCTAATAACCCCAATCGGGAGTCCCTCTGTTTGTTCTCATCATGAGAATAAGAGGCAGTCTCCCACCTAAAAAGAGTAATAGTGGGGAATTAGGCATTTACCAGCTTTTTACAAAGACTTCCCACCAAATCCCCTGTCTTTGAGCACCACCCTCATTCCCAGTTCCTAAAGGGTTACTATTGCTGTTTTTCTTGCTCCAGTCACCTGGGGTTCTGTTTTCTAAACTGGGCTGGTTATCACCAAGTTTAAGATTGAGCTCTCTTGGGTGTCCTAATTTGGTTTCTGCTTATCTCTCGACTTGCCAATTTCTATAGTATATTGCTGTTGTCTCATAGCCCATTCTTTTTGTCCTTGTGAACTCATGTTTTGTTAAGAAACATTTTATTTTTTTCTCAGCTGGGTTCAGGAGGGAAGAGATTTGAATGGTTGTGTTCAATCTGACATCTTTAACTAGACTATCTCAGATCCTGAACTGTTATTATTTTCTATTTATAAGGAAGTCTGTAATGTTTGTTCTAACTGTTCTAGAAAAACAGATATTAAAATCTAGCAAATGTGATCAATTTTTATTGTTTTAAGCATTTTTTTTTTTTTTTTTTGCATTTTTTTGGCCAGGGCTGGGTTTGAACCCACCAACTCCGGCATATGGGGCCAGCGCCCTACTCATTTGAGCCACAGGCACTGCTCAATTTTTATTATTTTATTTTATTTTATTTATTTTTTTTTTTTTTTGAGACAGAGCCTCAAGCTATCACCCTGGATCACAGCTCACAGCAACCCCCAGTTCCTGGGCTCCAGAGAGTCTCCTGTCTCTGCCTCCCAAGTAGCTGAGACTACAGGTGCCCACCACAATGCCCAGCCATTTATTGAGTTGCAGCCGTCATTGTTGTTTGGCGGGCCCGGGCTGGATACGATCCTGCCAGCTCAGGTGTACGTGGCTGTTGCCTTAGCCCATTGAGCCACAGGTGCTGAGCCAATTTTTATTATTTTAAAGAAAAAGTCCTGCCTGTCACCCAGGCTGGAGTGACTGGCATGATCATAGCTCACTACAGCCTCAAACTCCTGAGCTCAAATGATTCTCTTGCCAGGCTGGGTGAGGTGGCTCCTGCCTGTAATCCTAGCACTCTGGGAGGCCAAGGCAGGTGGATTGCCTGAGACAATTACGGTTTGAGACTAGCCTGAGCCAGAGTGAAACCCCTGTCTCTAAAAATAGCCGGGCGTTGGGATGGGCACCTGTAGTCCCAGCTACTTGGGAGACTGAGGGAAGATAATTGCTTGTGCCCAAGAGTTGGAGACTGCTGTGAGCTATGATGCCATGGCACTCTACCAATGGCAACAAAGTGAGACTGTGTCTCAAAAAAAAAGAAAATTATCCTCTTGCCTCAGCCTCCTAAGTAGCTGGGACTACAGGCACAGGCACTATATGCCTTGAATTTTTTTTTCTTTTTGTAGAGATGTGGTCATGCTATGTTTCCCAGGTTGGTTTCAAACTCCTGGCCTCAAGCAATCCTCCCATCTCAGACTCCCAAAGAGTTGGGACCACAGGCATGAGTCATCACGCCTATCCTCAGAAATCTTTTAATTATGTGAAATTTAACATGTCCAAAGTAACATTCATAATCCTGATTCTAAACTCCTAGTGCTGCAATGTTCTCTTACAATGGTCACCATCTGGGTAAGTGGTCACCTTATCTTTTCAATTCTCACTGTCAGAAACTTCCAACACCTCAGAAAAAAACTTTCCAACAACTCAGAAAATTCCAACACCTTCTTCCTCAGCCCTCACACCTACCTATTACCAAGTCTTGCTTATGGATATTTATAAGTATTTATGACATGAGTCCACTTCTTTCCATCTCTACAGTGAGGACCCCAGTTCAATTACCAGCATGTCTCTCCTAGTTGATCTCACTGCAAACATTCAGCACCTCACCTTCCATTCCCCACATTGCAGTCATAGTGCAAGCCAGATTATGTTCTACTCGATCTGTTTGAAATCTTCATGGGCTTCCCAGTAATAAGGATGACAGTCCTTGGCCAGGTCTATAGGAGCCTGCCAGGCCTGGTTCGGCTCCTTCTCTGGCCTTATGGAGGGAACTGCCTCCTGAAGTCAGCTCCCCTGCCTGGCTCCCTTTCTTTCTAATCCTCTTTTTTTCTGATGCTCTTTTCTCCCAAAGGCTCCTTCAGGCCGAACAGCTTCTTCCTACAGCTGCTCCCAACAGCCTAACTTCTCCCTTCACTTGACTCTTATTACTGCTAATTCATCCTTAAGGTCTCCATTCAAGTGTCATTTCCTCAGAGAAGCCTGGTGAGCTCAAGGTTCTTTTTTTTTTTTTTTTTTTTTTTTTTTTTTTGTTGAGACAGGGTGTCACTTTATCGCCCACGGTAGAGTGCCGTGGCGTCACACAGCTCACAGCAACCTCCAACTCCTGGGCTTAGGTGATTCTCTTGCCTCAGCCTCTCGAGTAGATGGGACCACAGGTACCCACCACAAAGCCCGGCTATTTTTCTGTTTTGCAGTTTGGCCAAGGCTGGGTTTGAAACTGCCACCTTCGGTGTATGGGGCTGGCGCCCTACTCCATGAACCACAGGCGTCACCCCTCAAGGTTCTTTTTAATATACTCCTACACTATGTAGAATCTGGCTTCTTCTTCTTTTTTTTTTTTACAGCATTCACCTCACTTACCAATTCGACCTTCATTTTTTTTTCCTTTTTGGAGACAAAGTCTCACTTTGTAGCCCTCAGTAGAGTGCTGTAGCATCAAAGCTCACAGCAACCTCAAGCTCTTGGGCTCAAGCTATTCTCTTCCCTCAGCCTCCCAAGAAGCTGGGACTACAGGCACCTGCCACAGCACCTGGATATTATTTTTTTAGAGATGGGGGTCTCACTCTTGCTCAGGCTGGTCTCGAACCTGTGAGCTCAGGCAATCCACCCACCTCAGCCTCCCAGAGCTGGGATTATAGGCGTGAGCCAATATTCTCAAGACCTGATTAGTTGCTGATTATCCATTTAGAGTTGGATTAAAAAGAAAAACTAGTATCTTGGTTAAAGCTTTCCTCAAATTTGGAAGAATTTTTGCACACCATCATGCAACCTTTTCTTTAATGTTTTGAATTCATTGTTATTTAAAAATGCTATAAGATAATAAATTTCCTAGTTTTTTGAGTGTATGGTAATATTAGTCACTAAGTTAAATAACCTCAGATCAATTGGCCATGAAAAAGTGAGATAATTTTGAAGTTTTCAGAGGGAAATTTGGAATTTTTAATGCTCAGCAGAAGACTAAGTAACTGGTTCAATTACCACCCTCAAATATAGGAAATATTTCATACAACAATCATCTTTTTTTATTTTTTTGAGACAGAGTCTCACTATGCCACCCTCCATAGAGTGCCATGGTGTCGCAGCTCACAGCAACCTCAAACTCTTAGACTCAAGCAATTCTCTTGCCTCAGCCTCCCAAGTAGCTGGGACTACAGGCGCCTGCCACAACACCCAGCTATTTTTTGTTGCAGTTGTCATTGTTTTAGCTGGCCCAGGCCGGGTTCGAATCCGCCACCCTCAGTGTATGTGGCTGGCACCGTAACCACTGTGCTACAGGCACTGAGCCAATCATTATTTTTACTATTACCATCACTGAGTACTTATATGCATAAGTAATAAGCAAGAGCTTTAAATACATTATCCCATTCAATCCTCACAGCAACTCCTTGAAGTAGCTAACTGGTAGTATTTCCATTGTATCAATGAATAAACTCAGGCAGGTTAAGAAAGTGATTAAGAAGTTGTGGGTCCAAGTGGTTGAGTCAGGGATCAGACCATAGGCAGTCTGGCTGCAGAACCTGCAAGCTTAATCTCTTGAATGTGAAAAGTGGTAAGCAAAACTTTTCAAAAAGCCAGATAGTTTCACTAAATAGAAATGATCTTTAATTTGGGAGAACCTTTATCTAGACACAAGGAAGAACCATTTAGAAGTATCAAGCACTGGAATAGGGTAGTTTAAAAAATAAGTTGCATGTCTATTTTGATTGACTTCAAAAACTATAAAGGGCAGGCATATAGCCCAGAAGAGTCTGTCAATCAAGTCTTTAAAGGCAGGGCTTAGACCTGCCTGTCATCTTTTGACAGGCCCTGTAGGTCTGCTACTCTAAAGGTTGAAAGTTCTAATTATCTTTTATCTCCATCATTTTTCCTGGTTGAAAGTTTGCCTAATGTAGTCAACTTTGTATTATCTCTGGGTAGTTTATCCAGGGCAGAGCTCCCTTTATTGAGTTTGGTAGTTACTTTGCTTAATAACTTGCTGCATTAACAACTTGGCATACTCTTCGTCCACAGTCAGCATCTACTCAGTTTAATTACTTGCTCTGTTGACATTATGTTGTCTTCAGGGAAATACTTTAAACTCCAAAAGTTAATGTCTTAGTCTTTGTGTGCCACCATAACAGAATACCTGAGACTGGGTCATTTATAATGAACAGTAATTTATTGGCTCACAATTCTGGAGGAGGAGAAGTCCAAGTTCAAGGGCCAGCCTCTGGCAAGAGCCTTTTGCTGTGTCATCCCATGGTGAAAGGGCAAAGAGAGGGGCCAAACTTTTCCTTTTCTTTCTTTTTCTTTCTTTTAAACTTTTCCTTTTCTAAGGAACTTGCTCCTGTGATCACAGCATTAATCCGTTTGTGAGGGCAGAGCCCTCCTGGCCTAATCACCTCTCATTAGGTTCCTCTTTCCAACACTATTGTGTTCAGGATTAAGTTTTCAACTCATAAACTTTAAGGGTCACATTTAAACCATAGCACTTAATCACCTTCATTTCTTTCTTTTTTTTTTTTTTTGAGACAGAATCTCACTATCTTGCCCTTGGTAGAGTGCATCACAGCTCACAGCAACCTCCAACTCGTGGGCTTAAGTGATTCTCTTGCCTCAGCCTCCCAAGTAGCTGGAGCTGCAGGCGCCCTCCACAACGTCCATCTATTTTCTTGTTGCTCTTGTCATTGTTTAGCTGCCCGGGGCCGGGCCTCAACCTGCCAGCCTCGGTACATGTGGCTGGCACCGTAACCACTGTGCTATGGGCACCGAGCCTAGGTTATATTTTTAAACACAGAAAGAACCAACTTATGTGGCAAATAGTATGTGTTTTGGTAGTGGTGTGGAGAGTAAAGCATGCTAGAGTTGGGGGAGCCGCATCTATTCCCTGGGCTCACTCTCTTTAGAGCTATCACTGACTCAGTTTCTGTTTCAGGGAAACCTTTACACTAAAGTCCCCATGCAAAGAGTATTGTCCTCACCACATAAAGGGCTATAGGACTTAGGTGGCTCACACTTGGTGTTGGCGAATGACTCTCCAAAGGCCTTTGAATCTTAAGACTTGTGTGCTCAACCTCACCAAATTCTATTATGTCTGTTTGTGTTCATATATATATATACACATAGATATGTATACGTGCGTATATATGTATTTGTTTGTTTGTCTTTTGCTTGCTTGTTTGTTTGTTTTTAAGACAGAGCCTCAAGCTGTCACCCTGGATAGAGTGCTGTGGCATCACAGCTCACAGCAACCTCTAATTCCTGGGCTCAAGCGAGTCTTCCACCTCCGCCTCCCAAATAGCTGGGACTACAGGCGTCCGCCAAAACACCCGGCCATTTTTTGGTTGCAGCCGTCATTGTTGTTTGGCGGGCCCAGGCTGGATTCAAACCCGCCAGCTCAGGTGT
>CAUYRH010038436.1:0-40527 GCA_963574655.1 Perodicticus potto | reverse complement strand
GCATGTATAAAAATAAGAAGAGGAATTGAATTGTTATTAAAATCAAATGTTGAACAACAGGTTCTTCTTAGCAAAGTATCTCAAGAATGGAAGAAAAAGTATCCAATGTACTCAGCCCTACTATGAAGCTAATCTATAGCTTTCATATGAAGGCTAAAACCCAGTTATAGCACAGGAAATGGGGAAAGGGGCAAGGGAGGGGAGGGGGGAGGATGGGTGGAGGGAGGGGGATTAGTGGGATCACACTTACGGTGCATCTTACAAGGATACAAGTGAAAATTACTAAAGGTAGAATATAAATGTCTTCATATAGTGATTAAAAGGCCATGTAGTCTATGTTAAATAGTTCAATGAAAATATTTCAGATTGTATATAAAGTCAGCACATTGTGCCCCATGATTGCACCAATGTACACAATTATGATTTAATAAAAATTTTAAAAAAAATGTTGAACAGGTATCAGCACCAAACAGTCTGGAATTTCTTGTACCTAGGGAGGTGCTATGTATGTGGAAAGTTCCACATATTATCTGAATCAAGATGTGTTGGATGATCATAATTAGGTAATAGCAGCACGTGCTGCCCATGTGAAACTCCCTGTGCTGGAGTGGTGTAATTAATTTCTGTTTATAGATCTGAAGTTTGACTACTCTTGTCAGGGACCATGTGCAGCTACAGGTTTGATGATCATAGGCATCCACTGGTGAGCAACCTGTGTGTTCTGACTGTCAGCAAACATGAGAAGCATGAGTGCTCTGGAGTCCTTGTCATTCCATAGCCCCCTCTTGGTCGTCACTGGTGGTCAGTCCATGTGGTATGGACACCTCCTGGCCACCTCTCTCAGTACACTGCCCAAAATGCTGTCAGTAAGAATGGCTATACTGGGCCAGCTCCAAGTGGGTGGACTCCCATTCTATTTCTTATGGATTTTCTTTGCAGACTTCCATCTTTAAGATCAAATATCTGCCACAAAGACTCTGTTCTCTTAGTAAAGCCTTGTGTATCTTTTATTCACAAAACTTCATATATTTTTGGACTTTATTTATTTTAAATTAACTCTTAATCTTTAAATTCTGTATGTTGACTAGGAATGCATAAAATGAATGTTTTTTATTACAAATGTATCTTTTTGATGGTTTTAAAATTCACACACAGCCCAAACATGAAGAAAACATGTAGATGCACTTGTTTCCTTCCAATCCAAATATTTACAGTTATACTTTAGTCTCTCTTTACAGCACTTTCTCTCAATATTAAAAAAAAATTAAAGTGTAGAAAATTTAGTAAATCATAACATATTTCCTTAAGGACATCTAAGGAAAAGCCTAATGAATCCACCAAATTAATTAGCTCTGTTATTAAAATGTTGTTCATTCCAAGTCTTGAGGCCCTTAGAATCTGGTGTTCAGGTGGTTTTCTATCTCCTCATGCATTATGCTTATGTCTACTAACAGTTCAAGAGATTAAAGTTTACATGGTTTTGCCTATTCTATCTTCCCCTGATATAGATTTGTTCAGTGAAATAGAGCATAATTCTACCACTTACTATAACTTCTACCAGTTTCCCCATTATGGAATAAAATTAATGGGCGCCTAGGTCCCAGACCGAGAGAATGGAGATAGGAGCAAGAGATGGGAATCTAGAGGGGAGAGGGGCAGCATCAGCAACCTAAGTGCTCTTAATGATTTCATCCTCTTGAGAAACAGATTTTGAATTTGTCTTCATAATCACATCTCCAAAAGGCATGGAGAACTATTATGTTTTAGGGAGAACTATTATTTTGCCTTGATAATTTTTCTACATCATCTTTGAAACCTAGAGAATGAGATTTTTAAAAAATTGAAATGCAGTGATATGATGTGTGATTTTTTTATATTATCACACTTAATAATTAATTAGGTAAATAGCATTAATTTTAAATTATAGAGCCCCTCACATACAAACATCTACAAGTGTGGAATTGTTTCCACAAAAGTGATTGATGTTGTTGAACATAGATTTTTTTTTCAGATATTATTTTAAGGAGAACAGAGGAAACAAAAATTCCTTTGTGTCCATGTTTATGAGACAGCAAACAAATGTGTTAAGTACTTCATAAAAAAAAATTTTGTGCTCTGGTAAAGAGTTCCTTGGCTGTTTCTATTTAATGTTATTCCTATAAATTATAAAAATATACCTTTTATATGTGAATATATCAGTACCTACTAAATTAACTAAATTTTGTATGTTTCTTTATTATTTGCTGGTATTGAGAAAAAATCCTTCCTTATCAAGTCTAGTGGCAAATATCTTATTCTACTGCTTCATCATTTTTAACCTTGGATAAATCCTGGTTTTAAGTAATCAGAGAGGTAAGGAAGATCCATTAGTACAATACCTACTAAGTGCTTAATTAGTGTGTTTTAAATGAATTACTGAAATTATAATACATGGTTCAAAGGAGATATTTCTTGTGGACCCATATTTTAGCCATAAAGAATCACAAGAAAAATTAATAAAAGGTAAACAAATAATACCATGGTATTAATTTCAGTCAGATGGCATTTAATACATAGAAAAGCAACAGTTTTATGAACATTGTTCCTTTTGAATTCCCAGCTCTAGAGAACGCCTGTCATTTATTTAGTCTTCCGTTACCTAAATCCTAGTAACCAAAGTAGCAAGATGATGAGAAACCGGGAGTACAAACTATACGAGGGAATGACAGTTGTTTTAATCATACTCAGATACAAACTACATATCCTCCAAATTCTAGCACATGAACTGAGTATGGAAACTCTGAGAGGGAAGGTCAAAGGCAGGTGGAAGACGGGGAAGTGTGAGTTTTGTAAAGAATATCCTAAATGCAGGACTGAACAGGCAAGAAATCTCCTCTGAAATGATATATATGAAGAGGTGACATTTACTAAGAACATAGAGAGGAAATACTGTAGATAGAATGGAGCAGAGAGGAGCCAGAAGAGAATCTTAAACTCGAAGGGAATCCCGGCGGGCATGCGGGATGATTCTTCTAACCTGTGGAGAAACTGCTTTTAGAAGTCCATGGGAGGCAGTCATCAAGCTTCTTCTGGAGACGGTGAGGCAAAAGAGAGAGAAAGATACATACATAAAATTCAAAATAAGAAGGTCAAAATTCCACATGATAAAACAGATCACTCCAAGAAAATAATTAATTTCCTTTCTCTTTCTTAAACTAAAGGAAAACAAAATATTTTTGTTGTTAATTTTTTTCTGTTTTATAGATGACTACCTGTTATCTTTGTGTGAAAGTTTCTCACACACATATTCTATTTCTCTTAGTTTCCTCTTCTATTAAGATGGAGGTGGATTCCCAACTTGATAAATAAAAGAGCTAGGAGAACTGTCTGTGACTGGTCAGAGGTTACATAGCAAATCAATTTAGAAGCCAGGGTAAGAATGGGAAATGATGGGAGTTCTTCTCCAGTGCTGTGTTAGTCAAGGATAAGGTGAAATGGAGATAGGATTGATAGGGACAGCAGTTTGGCTGGTGTAGCAGGTCACACATGAACTCACATTTGATATACAGATAAGGTCTTCTGTCCTACTTATCTCTTTCTGAAATTATTAAGTGCTTTGATGACCTTTTGGGGAACAGTGAGCAATTCTAAGTAGTGTTCAAAGAATGAGTGACAGCACTTAATAATACCAGAAGGACTTAGGAAATCAAAGGGAACATATTAGCATGTCATAAAGCCCTAGAAATAATTTACCTGATTCTGAAAGGTTATTTAGACCCAAATTGTTGCTTTCATAAAAGGCTAGAAAATTAAACAACAACAAAAAGAAATGGTTTATTATAGCTAAGGCATTTAAATCAAATAGCAGACCAAACTTTCAGTTTTATTTTTTTATCACATTGTCTTTGCTACCATTTATTTCCCATACAGGATGACATTTACATGTCCTGAATCTATGGGGCTCAAAATCATGCAAAAACTAATGGACTCTCAAGGAGATTAACAATTATTCTTATTGTCTTTGAATAAAACAAAGAAAAAGCAAAAAAACACCATGACTAACACCAATGTATCTCCAGTGCAGTTCAAGGTCATTGCATGAAAAATAGTCGAAATAAATTAGGTTAATTGTTCATGGAGAAACAGCATCTCCCCGTTAGCCAATAGGCATCATAGGAAAAACTTGAGTTGTATTGAACCGCTACCTTTCTAGCCATTATCAAAGGATTAATTAACTAAGGCACAGTTATTCAATGAGTGCAATAAGATGGCCTTTCTCTCAAACAATGAGACTTAATCTTGCTCAGGGACAGAATGCCAACTCTAAATCTTGGTGTTATCATTATATTACTTTCTGGTGTTATTACATTTTTACCTGTCTTCAAAAACTGAATTTGTGTTCTTAGTTCCCTGATAAAATGGGACTCAGGGTAAGTTCTGAGTTCATACACAAATCCATCATTAGACAGCAGTGTTATTCACACATATATGATTTCTGTATTTGTTTTCATTATACACATAGAACAATGTGACTGTAATTTAGTGAGATGTAAGTGTGAGTAGGTGACCCATATTTCCAAAAACAGTGAGCTAAAGAAGGCTTCAAGTACTCTGTCTGTCTTTATATCCATCACTTCTTTCATTCTGCTTGCTTTTCTAAAATCCAATCTCAATTTCATCAGTGGTTTTTAATTTTTGTCTTTCACAGCTGTATAGTTTTGTAGTTTTTAGGCATATAGTTTTTCATGTTCGATTTAGAGAAAATATACAGGAAAATACTCCATTGTACTTTCTTCTTTCCTTACTTTCTGCCATCCTTCTTTATAGCAGAGAGAAACCCAAGAATGAGTCTGCACATCACTGGATTTCTTTTCCCAATGAAAAGTAATGCACTCTAGTTTCTCTTTTAGATGAACTACAACTTGACACATTATCACTCATGCAACACATTAGTTGCATTTTATGCTTTGTCCACAAAGATGATTTTATTTCTGTGTTGCAGAATGAGAATTTTAAAGAAGAAAGTTCCCAATGTTCTTGTTCAATGTTCCTAAAGCATCTGGCCCGAACTGTTTACTAACATAATCTAGTTTCATTATTATTTTCCTTTTCCACCTAAAAAAAATCTAAAGTTTGAAACTGAGAGTAAACAGATATGAATTATTTCAAGTTCAAGCAAATTTGAGGAAGATAGTTAATCCCTTGGAGTCTTACTTTTCTTCTTGACAATGAGGAATGCAATTAACTTATTATGTTAAAGAGTAACATTTTAACTGAAAAAAATATTACAGTAATAGTAGCATGATACCTTATGTTTGTATAAAAATAACCTATCATATATCAAAAATGCTGAGTTCCATTTCTTATTATTATTTTAAATCTTGGGTCAATTCTCTTCCTGGTAATCAACTCTTTAGAGCAGAATTATGGCAATACCATTTTCAAATATGGACTAGTATCATCCTATCTTTCTATCTGTTTAAGAATTCATGAAAGAATTAGATTATGTATGGTCCAATTCTTTAAATCTGCATATGAAGTAGTTGAAATCTGGAGAAGTGAGTGGACATCTCACAGAGTTAGTGACTAACACAGCCTGGACTTTGTTTTAAATTTTTCTGATGTTATAGTGGTTTTGCTGCTTATTATGTGTAACTACTCAAGTGGAATGTTTGGTTGGGTGTGGAAGATCTTGGTTTCCTTTTAACATTTTCTATAAAGTGCCAGTCCATGTTTGCAGCTTCAACAGGATAAAATAGAGCTCTCAGAAAGGTCAGACCTGAAAGATTCCCTGTACCCTCCAACGTTAAAGCCCCCTCAGCAAATCACAGTTTTTCAGGCTACAGTAATCAGAGTGCCCTTGTGCTTCCAGGAATACATGACCTTGGACCTAATTGAGGCCAATCTAACCAATATTTCATTTCATGATTAGTTCTTATTCACTGATGAAGGGCCAAGGCTACTACTGATGGCACCAGAATCACCTCTGGTATTAGTGAAGTCATTCTTCAAACTCACTTGCTACAACAATTACAACATATATCTCAAATGAATAAAGAGGTCTTCAGCATCCATCTAATCTTACATCCTGACAACCCTGTTTGAGTTGAATTAGGAAGATAGCTGTTAATTATATAATCATCCAGAGAAAAGTGGTGGTAAATTAGAGGGAAATAGACATTTCACATTGTTAAGCAACAGTCCTCTACCTTTTGTGTTTGTATCCCTTTAAGGTGATAGTTTTTATCACAGCAAAAGTTTTTCATGAGTGAAAGGGTTCTCAGAGACTAATTGACCAATGACATATTGATTAGGCTATTTCATGTAAAACTTTGGCTTCAAATATAACTTGTTTTGAAAAACTCAACATCAAACAAATTTTAATTTATAAAGCAAATAAATTGGGTACCAGGGTTGCTGGTGGGAAGTGGGGTTGATTATTCTAATTTTAGAATAATTTGTCACTTAAAAAATGGGTTAGCTTCAGAGATACTTTAAATAGAGTGCCCATGGGAATCTAGATTCATTGAATATCCATTAGGGAGGGTAATTGGTGGGGCCACACCTACGGTGCATCTTAGAAGGGTACAGGCGAACCTTACTAAATGCAGAATACAAATGTCTTCATACAATAACTAAGAAAATGCCGTGAAGGTGTGTTAATCATTTTGATGAAAATAATTCAGATTGTATATGAAACCAGCACATTGTACCCCTTGATTGTACTAATGTACACAGCTATGATTTAATAATAAAAACAATGAAAAAAAAATTGTTCAGGAACCAACCCATCATACACTGTAAGGTATACCTGCACAATGTTTGGAAAGTTTCCTTGGCCTAAACAGAGAGCGAACTGAGCCTGTGCGTACTTTCCCAAAGACCAAATCAATGTATAGGATGCCAGGTGTCCTTCTGTGAGCACACTCTTTAAATGCGTCCACAAGAATGGTGGATTGTTAACGTGAACGAAGTATCTATGTGTGGCATGCCTTATTTAATATTTAGTAAGAGAGCTTTCCATTAATATTATGTAAATGAGGAAATCATATCTTGCTTATTATCAAACATCTTGTACATAAAAATGCTGAAATCCGAAGTCACGTATTATTAATTCTCATTATTAATTCTCACACTTATCTTTTCATCATTTTACCTTGAAGGCATAATTGAGAGATGCACTAAAGCACCTTGAGGTTGGCATATGGGAGGGGATGAGCAGAAGTAAGGATGGAAAGGAAGGGGTGGATCGAATTGCTGCTCTATGCTGTGGCTCTCTGAGTGGTTTGGACCAGACCACCCAGCAGGAGGGCTTCTGAGGCTGTGCCAGGGAAATTGTGACTTGTGTGAACACACTCAGAAGACAGTGTGGCTCCTGGGCCCACAGAGTGATCCGATGATCACAGCTCCTTCTGTCTGCTTCGACCACCATTTCACCTCCTGTCCAACCCCAAGAAGAGTGAGATCCATTTCTGTTCTCCGTGAAAATGACTGCCCTCTCACCAATCATCTCCTTCATCCTTCAAGAGAAGAATCATATTTTTAAAATGAGCAACAATTTGTAAAATTACCGAAGTCTGAAAGAAATACAAATGAAAAAAATAGGAAATAATGAATTAAAAAAAAAAAAACAACTTGAGAAATCCTGAAACATAAAATATTGAGGTCTAACCAAAAAAAAAAAAAAAAAAAATTTCTATGCTTGCCAAATTCCCGCAAAAGCTGTGTGTGCTTCTCTCTGATATCCCAACAAGTCACAGTGTTCTACGGATATTAAAGAAGGGGCGTGAACTGTCTGGCAACAACAGCACATAAAGCACTGGTTGTCTTCCCTCCACCCTCACTCCTCAGACCTGGCTGAGAGAGAAAGAAGAACAAAAATTAGGCCGTGCCTGCTTACATAAAGGCTATGGTACAGATTTATGTCCAATCTTTGAATTATAGTGAAGAAAAGGCTTGTGGTTGGCTGGGCAAGAGAGGCATTTATAGCTGACAAGTCTGCCTATCCAGGGACTCCCCTGTATCAACAAGAGTAAGAAGGGATGGTTGTGTCTTACCTACTGGAAAAACAAATTAAATGACTACTCTCACTAATTTAGAAGTAATAAAAAGAAACCAGAAAAAGGATGTTTTAGTAAGGATTAGATTATATTGCTTAAAATAGAAAACCCCCAAAGCAACTTAAACAAATTAATATTTTTAGTTTTCTTTAATGTAAAAGAGTGCAGAAAGGATGCCCAGGGCAGCAATTCTAAAAGATTTGCCATAGCATTCAACTTGGCCGTCTTTACTGTGTGGCTTCTATCCTCATGGTTAAAGGAAGTTTTTGGCGCTCCAACTATCACCTTCCCATCCGTCCTTCACAGAAACCCCCTGGAAATTCTCTGTTGACTTTTACTTACATCTCCCTGGCCATTGCCTCTCACGGGAGGCTGCAGACTGAAGGGCTTTAGCTGTGCTCATTGTTCACCCAGTAGTACAGACAGTCTCTTACGGAATAAATACTGGGAACACTCAGCCTGCAGCAGACAGAGATGTCATTTTATTATTAAAAAGCACGTGGTGGAAGGAAAACAGAGGTTCCTACGCTAGTGAGCAGCTCAGTAGGCAGCAGCTGCCCTGGTTTCAGTGGTTTTGCCAGCTTAGCTCTGGGATTCCCAGAGGGGCGGAGATGGGGCCTGTGTGGAATGTGTCTTCTACCCTAGAAAGTAAGAATCTTCCCTATAAATTCTGACTGCTGCTTTTCTTCTGTCCATTGATACAAAAATGTAAAGAGGAAGAGAGTACAGTTCTCCCAATCTTGTGGGAAACACCAGCAAAAGCCCCAAGCCCATCCAGAAAATTTGTACAAAGGCATCAGGCAGACAGCAACATAAAATTCCCTGCTATTCTTTTTCTATTTTTTGAGAATTTATCCTTTACTTCGAGTCAAGTAGTAAATCCAGAAGGCATGAATCCACTCAGGAGAGCCTTTTCTCCTCCTTAGGATGTGCAGTAAAAGGAGCTGTATCTCCCCAAGTTCACTTGCATTGCTAACGGTCCATTCTTTTTTATTTTCTCTTCAGTGAACACTTGTATCTTGGATGCAAAGGGCGCCAACATCACAGACGCAGCATGCACTGTGCATTCCAGTTCCGTGTCCACAGTGGGTATTCGCTCTTCTGCTGTGTCTCATCCCTACTTGGAGGTAGTGGTGAGAGCCACTTTGTTTCAGAGCCCAGCGTTGATCTTATCACAGTGCCCTCTAGAATGGGATGTCATAAAGAGTCAATGAGGCAACACACATAGTAGGTGCCTGCTGCACTCACACAGGGACCTGTTATCACGACTGTTAACTTCAGTTTGGGCTGTTATTATTGCTGGCATGAGTGTTAATGCCTTCTTGCTAACATTCCTGTTTGCTGTTGGTACTCTGTTTCTCTCACAGACTAAAGTCATTTTCTATATTCCTAATATTATATAATACATAGCTAAACCTTATCTTTTCCATTTTCCCTCTCTCCCTGTATCACCTTTATTTCCTCTCCACTTACTTTTCCACATGTCCCTGCCTCTGCACAAACTGACAACCTGTCTTTGGCGATCTCTCAACTCATACATGGAGGACACGTGGAATGTATGCAAGGAACTGGTCAATAGTTCACCCCCATATGTTCATCTCCCATCACTGGGCCCAACAGAAACAACAACCAAAGTTCTCTATTTATTGAACATCCTCTGCCACGCACTCTGCACTCCCTGGTTTCCGATAAATCAAATGCTCAGACTTCTTTTTTTTTTTTTTTGTCTCTTGGTTTTAGCTCAGGTGTTGCTTCTCCTAAGTGATTCTATTGCTTGACCTTTCTGCCCTCTCTCAAAGTTCCTGGCGTGCAAGCAGCATAATAAATTCCCATCTCATCATCTTCAACTGTAAACTAGAAATCCACTTGCCAGGTAAAGGGTAGAATAAGAACCCATATCTTGTCACTAAAGCATGCTAGATCCCTAATAGCTCATTAGCATACCATACACAAGCATCCTGCTTTTAATTAGTTACGTGGTGTGATAATAAAGTAGTATTTCTCTGTAGTTTTCCCTTGTGTGGGGAGAAAAGGGAGGGAAGAGGTTGACTAGTGACAGAAAGTGGTGTTAAAGCTAAGTATAAAGTTTTAAGTAATTGTGACCCTAAGGACAAAATAGTCAGCAAACTCTCAAGGGAAGAAAATAAAATACTTCCCTTATGTTAAAAAGAATTAAACGACAGAAATTTCCCTTTCCCTATTCTTGCTGGTAATTATTTGAAGGAAAATAACTTTTAAAGTTAAGCCAAAGATAAAAACATATAAATAGAGGCAAAGAATGTCATTCCTTTGTTGTGAAAGGGGAGCACAACTTATGTTTTAGGGCTAGTCCAGTTCAAGTAGATTAGGGCATGAAAGCTGCCAATGCTGTAAGTTGGATAAATAACCACTGTAAGGTACCTTGATCCTTCTGTAGGTGAGCCCCAAAGACTGACCAAGATAACTACTTTCTTCTCATAAGTGGGAAAGTTGATAGAGCACCTCTCTGGATAGTTGTCATGCCCTTAGTGAGAGGCAAAACACTGAGGGGTAGAAACTGCCTTCTAGAGACCTCCCTCACCCTGGAACAAGTGTTTAGATGATGAGGGCCAGAGCAGCAGGACATGTGAACTACAGCCGTCTCTGGCAGTGGATATGCTGGTGGGCTTCCTCTGATGGGAGAGCAGATGGCAGGCTATGAGCCATCTATGTGTGTATTTGAAAACTTACTGCATCGTCAAAAGGACAGATGTAAACCTGTTATGATATAAAGCACCAAATGTAGTCAACACATTGAACCTTAATAGCAACATAGTCCCTTAACCTCTCAGAAACCATATCTACCTCAAACAAATGCCAGATTCCCAATTAAAAAATAAATCCAATATGAACCTTAGCCTCTCTGTAAGGTTCTCTTCTCAGGCAGATCAGAATCAGCAGCTCTGGTGTCCTTCCCCACATGCTTTGTCATGGCGTGGTATAGTAAATACACTGAATTGGGCTGCTGTCCTCATTCCTGGCACAGAACTCCTGGGTTTCCTCAATGATAGGCTTGCCTTTTGTTATTCATAACAAGACCTTTTTTTGATCACACCTGAATTTGGTGGATTTTTGCTAATGAGTGACTCAGGAGGGGGCCCCTAGATAGCCTTAGGACTGGGAGAAGGTTGAGACTTTAGCTTCACGTGGACCTCAGGAAAGGGGAGCACTGCTGGAGAAGAAGGAACTACCAGAGTCGATGAGCTTCCCGGTTGGCAAACACAAGGAGGTGCTGAGGGAGGTGGGCCTGAAGAGGGCAGGGAGGACCTGTTCTTTTCTCCACCTCTGTCCCTTGACCAAGGCATCTCTCCTATCAGGCTATTCCTGAGTTGTGAATAAGTAAAATTTCCCAGAGTTCTGTGAGCCATTCTAGAGTATTTTTGAAGCTATGGATGGGGGTTATGGGACCTCCAGATTTATACCCAATCATTCAGGACTATGGGAGTCCGAGACTTGCAATTGGTGTCTGAAATGGAGGCAGATTCGTGGGACTGAGCCCTGAACTTGCGAGATCTGATGCTAATTCCAGGTACATAGCATCAGAAAAGAATTAAATTAGGGGTAGTCCAGAAGGTCAGAAGAATTGCTTGATGAAGAAAACTACCCACACAACTGGGCCAGAAGTGTTGTGGAAGTGTAACGGAAACAGTGTGTTTATCAGACTTGTCAAAGCGGACTTTTAGTAAAATCTGTGTGACATCATAAATCTATTTAAAATGTATACATTTATTTGAAGTGGAACGGTATGCTCAAACCAACCATCTTTAACTGAAAATTATTATAAAAAGTAACAAAACACACGTAACATATCAACATTAAGAAACAATTGTTAAATCGCATGATGGATTAAGACTAGTGTATGGCTGTGAGTTTAATGCCCACTCATCACTGCCACCATCTTTCCTCCTGTGACTATGTTACATCTTCCCTCTCTTGTTTCCTTGACATTAACAATCAGGAAACTGAACAACGCCCTGTTATTGCTATGAGCCTTCCGCAGACTCTGGCCTCAGAACGTGAGCTGTGCAGCAACTGACTGGGCTGTCCTAGAGCCGAGACTTAACATCTTGGCAACCACCTCCGACTAGCATGTGGGAAACATCACAAGGCCACTTCTTTGCTCAAGTTTGGCAAGCAAGCAATTCCAGACAATTCTCCAACTTGGAACAAAGCAAAACTCCAGATTAAAATGTAATCTGAAAGAAGAATAGAGGAAGAGCTTTTTTTTTTTAATCTCCTTATGTCAGAAGAGTAATTTTTTAGGATTTTCCCAGACACAGAAAAAGAAATCAGAGAGATAACAAAATATCCTTGGCATCTTCCACTTTAATCTGGTGAGTTAATGTGTCTAATTAGGCTCTGCTAAACTAGCAGATAACATAATTTTAAAAGATGCTATTTCCTTTAAACCTTACATGGTTCAGTTTCCTGATTGTTAATGTCAAGGAAACCTTACATGGGACAGGTGGTCACAGCCAAGTTCAAGCTGATGGGCAAACTTACTTCATTGCCATCCTGTCTCATAGCAGCACACCATCATTTTCAATCATTTCAGAGGGAGCTTCTCTCTGGGACATGATCTATACTTTCCCCTGCATTTTGGATCTCATTCTTGCCAGCAGCTGAGTGTGTACCTTTTCTCTCTGAGTAAAGAATGACTTCCTATGACTTAACAAAAATCCTGGCCTCCAAATCATGTTGTCTTATTTCCCCAGACATCAAAAGATACAACAAAGAGAGTACATTTTTCTATGAAGAGTACTATTAGCAGTATTAGCAGACACGATCATTAAATGTTTTATAAATGCAAGGCCATTATTTTTAGATCTGTGCCTTAAAAAATTAAAACTGATTCTCTAATGAGAAGCAATATAACCAAACGCCGGTGTGGTCTTGATGTGTGCTTCCTAGATGTGAAGCCAAAAACATTATTTAACCATGCCCCTCAATAGATAGCTTCTTATGATGTATGTTGCTATAAAAATAGCGAGACTTTTTAGGATAATCATTTCCTGTGATTGGAGAGCATGCATAGTTCATTATGATCACCTTCCTATCTCTGTTCCCATAACATTCTTTCTTGTCTTTGTCAATTGTGAATTAAATAGGTGCTTCTATACGAACATTGATTTTCTTTCTCATACAATGTTATCTTCCCTGTGACCAGTAGAGAATCTATAGGCTCTCCCTCCCGCCCCTCCCTCCATCTATGCCTTCTAGGGTAAGGAGAGTGACAGAACCCAGGCCACAAAACCTCTCCCTTAAAAACCCACTTTGCTTTAAGAGCAAACAAGATCCTCGAGCACTCAGCAGACCGGTGTCTGTGAATGCATCTGAGGTCCTCGGTCCCTTCACTTGCCTCACAAGGGCCCTACAGGAGCCTCCCGAATTCAGAAAACTGCTAATCTTGGGGCTTGCTTTGGTTTTGCTGGTTTCGTGCTTCCTGGCAAAGGTCCTTTTTCCCGTTCTCTGTCCTCTTAAGCATATGATATACTTTTGAACTCTCTTCTTGCCCCCACCCGCCAGCAAGTTGTGCTGAATGATATTTGAAGTGAAATTGATTGTGTTTGTTTCTGTGCCATGCTGGCTTTACTGGTACAATAGTTGAAATACGTTTCGGGGGGCTCTGTTGTGGGTACATCCCAAAGTGCTTGGCACCTGTGTGGAGCCCAGAGAGAACAATGAAGTGAACCCATCGTCACATACCTCCCGCCCCAACTCCTGGATTCACTGCTATGGCCTGAATGGCCAAAAGTGGCCAAAATATCAGCACAGAAGAATGCATTTCTGGGAGGAACCGGACTTAAATATAAAGTCAGAGAAGAAATGTATCAGTATTTGTATCATTTATCTGCTATAATCTAGACGCCTTACCACCTGAGGAAAATGGCATCTTCACATATCACTGTCTAGGATCTTTGCCTTTTTATGATTTCTTGTTTTCTGATTTTTAAAACTAAAATTCAGATTTAATGTCACCAAGGCGATAATTTAATTTCTAACATCGAGGAGCCCTAGCACCCCAAAAGGACTGAGATCCTCACTTAGGACAATCTGGAATATTTGGTTTTTTATATCCAGTTGCCCTGGTATTTAAGACCAAATTTCAGATTATCTATCACCAAGTCAATAACAGCGACAAGAACAGGCAGTGAACAGTTCCTGGGCTCTGTCACTGTCCCTGCCCCAGCAGAGGGGGATGGAGGGGAGACGGAAGGGAGAACCGGGAGACTCTCCAGTGGACACGGGTCCTGGACTTCCAGGAGATGGAAGACAGGCTGCAGTGTCTGGTCTCTTAGCACATTAGTCCCTGCCTTTAGGTTAATAATGGCAAATAAAATACGAGTATTTGTACCTGCATTTGGTCAAAAAAATGATAAGAAAATGATAGAGGAGGAGATTCAGTAAACTCATCATGGAAGTGATTTAAAATTATTGCATTCTTAAATTATTCTTGCACCATACAGGTAAGACACACAGAGTATTAAAATATTTACTCAAATGGTTTCTTTAATTAAGAAAATGATGCGAATGCAGATAAAATTATAAATTATGTCATATAATGCTATATATTAATATTAATTAATATATTCTCAAATCACATGAATAATATTTTATTTCATTATACACTGTTATATGTTCTATTATATACTATTTTCTATAAACAGACCCCTGGATAGAGAATAGAAAAACATTCATGTGGCAAAGAAACTGACTTAAGTTAGAGCATTTTGGAAAGACGATTTCTAAGGTCAGCTACATTCTGCAAAACTTCCCATAGTTGGCTAAGAATTTTCTGAAGACTCTCGTCTTCAGAAAGATTGGATGCGAGACGTTGTGCTAATTTTCTACATAAATAATCATTTTCTAAACAGAAAATGGTGTAAAACACAGATAACTTTGACCAAAGCAAAACTGACCAGAAAGGGAATTCAAAGCTATGAGAAAGATTAAACCCAAGGGGTGGAGGAGTGTGAAGAAGAACAGGGCATCGGATGATAGCTTCCTCAATAGCAAGGTGACAGGATGAGAATTCAGTGTGATGCTGAGATAATAAAAACACATAAGAGCCCTGGCATCATAAACAGACACATCCAATCCTGGAGCAGGAAAGCTGGAGTCTATAGCTCTTTCCAAGGTAAAGGGAGCTGCTATCTGGCGTCCTCCTTCCAGGTCTGAGGGCCCCAGCACCAGAAAGATGCTGATAACTGGAAATGAAAGAAGAAACCAACAACAAAAATGATTAAAGAACTTTAGGGTGCATGAAGATTAGAAGAGTAAAACAGCTCCCGTTTCCCTGTGATAACTAGGAAGGAATATGCATGATCACTATCTACAAGTGCTGTATCAGAAGTTGTAAACACTAAGGAGGCAGAGGAATAATTCAAAGTGCTGTCATACCAAGGTGTATGTGGCTAAGGGTAATAGGATAGAATTACACTTTGCAAAATATAATTTGAAAGCTTTAGAATATATTTTAGAAAAGTTAATTGTGCACAAACTGTTGGACGTGCCCAGAATGTTAATCAGCTGCATCCTTTCCCAGGTGATGTTCTCTCTCTGTCTCCACCTCTCCCCCCATCAGCAGGCACGCTGGAAGAAGCACATAACTGAATGCAAAATCCACCTCAAGAAATGTTGCCTTGACTCTGGGGTTTAGGCCCTGGTTCCCCTTTTCCTCCCTCTCCCTCCCAAGGGTGAAGAAGCACGCTAATTGATTTTCTTCCCTCTAAGCCTCACACGTGTTGATGACTCAGGCCAGAGAAAAGGGGACTGAAGATAGAAACTTGAGCAGTAGGTAGCTGTAGCAATCAACAAGTCCCATTCTACTGCACACCCTTAGCCTCCCTTGCACTCTTGGAAGGGTTTCAAATGTAGCTACTAATGCTTGGGAGGATCATGCAGTGGTCTCAAACAGGATTGATCCCAAGACTGTGCACTGAATTCTTGAAGAAATTATTGGAAACACTATATTTTTTTCTTATTTTAATTATATTTTAATGTATTTTACATCTATAATATATTAGCATAGTTTATAATGCATTTGGCATAGCAATTTAAGTATTTTATTAGAAAATGGATAAATGCGCCTATATGAAGTCGTATTCCCAATTATTTTTTTAAAATCTGTACGTTCCTGAGAGGAGGGAGATTCCTGGAGATTACAGAGTCCTGCTACCACTAGGCAGTGTCAGTCAATATCAAAGGAGATCAAGTGTGTTTGCGTAAGCCCTTTGGAAAGTTAAATGTGCCATACAAGTGTAAAGAAGGATCCTTACTGAAAGGATTAGGAGAAGGGAAAGTTTAGCATTCCTTTCCTTAGAGAATGGCAATCAAGTAAAACCTTCTTCCTGAATGCAAATGGAAGATTTAGCCCTAAATGTGTGGCAATAGTAACTTCATAAGCCACACTCCATACCTGGGAACTTTCAGGTAGAAAAATGAGAAAAGCAACTACAGAATAACGGAAAGAAGAGAATACCGAAGGTGCATGATGGGGAATAGAAGTATTTTGAGATGAAATCAGAAATAGGAGAGGACAAGCAATGATGATGCTACGGAGGATGGAACTGGTTGCTAAGAGGGTGGGGAGCTGATGCGTAAGAGATTCCAATACTCCTTTTTTATTGGTTCAGTTTGTGATCAAGAATACTATCCAGTGACACTCAACCAGTAGGAGATAAGCCCATTTTTACAAGCAACTCTAGCACATCACTGCCTACCAATGTCACCACCATCACACACGTGTACGTAGCGCTTCCTGGTGTAAATTTAAAATTAGATTGATGAGCATCATTGTAATATTGGCTTCTAGTTATGAAACACAGAGAAGTAATCTATGAAAGTAATATAAACCTTAAAGTAAAATGCATATGTATAATTATAAAAGACAATAAATGTAAGAATGAGCCTTAGTGACATATTCCATTTTTTAGTTTATCTTATTGACTGTCAGGAGTGAAAATGAACTAGTCTAAATTATTGACCATTTGTGAACAGAATATAACCATTGAATACTATTTTATATCTGTAGAACAATATTAGAACACACAAATGATATTTTATATGACTGTTTTTAACTGCCATCCCTGGCCCAATCTCTCATAAATAAGCTAAAAAAATTAATTGAGGCTTGTGCATTATGGGTAAGATAGGTTTGGTAAGATAGGTCTGCCATGTTACTGGATAGCTAAATGCATGTTGTGAAAATCCATCAGCTGACTGGAGAGCAACTGTACAATTTTGGGGAATTTTTGTTGTCTTGATTATTGAACATGCTGAATTTCTTGGTGTTATAGCACCAAGAAATTGATGCTTTGGGGGGGGGGGGGAACTAAGATAATCCTCAGATAGGTCAAGCCAAATTCTAATGCCTACAGATTTGGTGAAATAACAATAGAACTGCATTGATGTGTAGGAGTTCTTTTGAAAAGGAGAATTATTTTTTGATGTAAAATATCTTGTCCAGCAGCTTTCAAGAATGTTACACATAATCTTTTGCTAAGAAAATACAACTTAGCACATAGATGTTACATTCTTTCTCTCTCTTTCTCTTTTTTCTGTGGTTTGCATTATTAGATATGTAAGAAGAGGTCACTCTAGAAGTCTATGCTGACCTAAAAACAATAATTTTACTGTTATGCAATTGTTGTGCTTACCTTCAGGAAGCAGACCTAACCAATTATTTTCTTAAAAATAATTTCTTCATTGGCCACTATTTTCTCATTGGTTCAAACTATGGATGTTATTGTTACTTACAATATGACACCTTTACTTAAGAGATTTCCACTACTCAATTATAGTACATAATTATAAGGCAATATTTTTAAAAAGCTGCTATCTTTTAACATTTTTAAGATTTAAGTTTAAAAAACTTGGAAAACGTATTCCTGACACTGTTTAACAGGATAGGGTATAACTTGCCTAGTACTAATTTTTGAAAAGGAGAAGCGTTTTGCTCATTAAAAAAAAATATATAAAAGAGCAGAATGAAGCTTCCATCTTTAAATAAGTTGTTGGTGATGTTCTGATAATAAAAGATATTTTGAAAGCTTCTGAAAATTCTAAGAAGATTGATATCAATGGTAAAAAAGATTATGATGAAAGTTGGAAAACAATTTAGGGGAAGATGGATTCATCCTTAGATTCACTCATTAATTTAGAAAGACAACGGTGTTAAATTAGTGCAAGAGGCCATAGAATTGCACATTCTTCATTCTTTTATGAGAATGAGATAAAGGGGAAGAAAACAAACCGGAATTGAAGAATCAGTCAAAAGCAAATAAGGTGACAAGTTAGGGTCAATAAGGATCAGTTTTAATTCCTCCCATTTTACCTGATGATTTTTGGGTTATTAATTTTATAGTGTTAATTAATATTACTCCTACTTAATGAGGCATTCCAAAACTTTGAGTCATTAAAGAAAGTCAAAGTATGTTTGAATGTTTACTGAGAAAGCAAAGAGTACTTGTGTTTTTGTTTGTTTTTTTTTTTTTTATCTTTTCTTTTTTATTAAATCATATCTGTGTACAATAATTCAGTCATTGGGTACAGTGTACTGGCTTCAGATACAATCAAAGATATTTTCATCAACCTGATTGTGATAACATTCAAGAGACTTTCTCATTATTTTGTGAGAACAATTTTGATCCGTATTTAGAAGTTTTCTCCTAACCCTTCAAATATGTACCACCGGTGTGATCCCGCCCTCTATCCTCACTCCCCCCACCCTCCCTCTCCCTCCCCTTCCCTCCCTCTCCCCTTTCCCTGTCTTCTTGTGCAATAAGTGGGCTGTAGAATTTGCGACTTTGATGTGATACAATGCTATAAAAAAAAGTTATCAAGTGTTGTAAAAGATTAGACAGTTTGCATACAAGGAATACGTTTATATAGGTTGGCTAAAGATGAAAGATTGATAAAATTCAGTCAGAATTGGCATCGATCTGACAACATATTTCTCCTGCCCTGGTTTGGTCTGTTGACTCCTGCTACCAAATTGTATGCATTTACCACTACGCTATAATCTTTACAGTTCTGAAAAGGCAAACAAGTGTTTAACTCTACGCAGGGTGAGAATAAGCCAGGCCAGCAAAAAGTAGTGTAATTTGTCCCACTGTGATGCCAAAACCAATGTCACCACTTAACCGTGATGTTTACCTTGTCTTCCTGTTCAATTTTCTTTTCCTCTGATACTCAGATCAACAGCATTTCATTAATGATACAGAAGCGGGAATGTGAAGGAGGTAAATATTGTACGGGGGAAACACAAAATCTTAGACATCTGGAAAACTTCAAAGATTTTTAGCAAAAGTACAAAGCAAATTTGGCAGCTCTTCAGCAACTAGCACTTACTTAGGACGACTGACACCGTTCTATTCTGTCAAGTCACTGGTCTTACCACATCCTGTTACTAACATTCAAAAGGTGATTTCATTTTGCCCACTTCCATCTTAAATGACCCTACATGTTTATGTACCCTAAATTTCATGGCATTTCTCTTCTCTTCATGGAAATCTTTAGCAACGGGGAGGGTCCCTAGCTGTTTTATTCTCTGTTGGGTAATGCCCACCTGCAAGGGGTAGATAAGATGACCTCCTCAGATGATTTTTTTTTTTTTAGCTAGCTGTTGTATTTTTTTGCTGAGTAATTCCCAGGTCCCAGTTGCAAGAGGTAGATAAGATGACCTCTTCAGATTGATTTTTATCTGAAATTCTGTGACAGCACATTTTTAGGTACGTGGGTATACTTTTTAGAGAGGACAACCAACATTTTTTTTTTTGTCTTGAGTTAATGACTAAATGAGAAGAAATAAAGTTGAACTGATCTTAGTGTGGCTTTGCGTGAACATGTTCTAGTAGCGAGGGCATTTAGTTGCTGGGATGATATTGGTAGAAATGGAGTCTAGTAACATGTGGCTGAGGGTTGCCTGAACATGTGGAGCTCTGGCTCTGGGTCACTGTACGATGTGCATTAACCTTCTTGTACACCTGACTTAATTTTTGTAATCTAACAAGTGCAGCCATTGATTTCAGTGCCCCCTAATATTTTTCTAAGGTTCTATAATTTAAGGATCTGGTACTAACAGTTCTCCAGTTTGGATGGAAGCAAGAGGCTTGCTCATGGGCTCTCCCAGCCCCGGAAGACTTAGAAGGAAAGACTCTGGGAAAGAAAGAGTGTGAAAGACATAGTGCTGTTCTCAGTCCTCAGGGATTTAAAGACGGTTTAAGGTCAGTGTCAAATTCCATCATGGCTCTAAGACTGCCCCACATTGAATTGAGGGGAGGAAATTGGGCTGTAAGGTCTAGTTTACCATTAGCCAGAACAACTGGATTTTCTTAAAATAGGAGATCAGAGCTTGCAGAAAGTACTTCTAATTTCATATGCTGCTTTTTAAAAAGGACACACATTTCTTTATTCAAATCACTTAATGTTCCACTACTATTACCTTCCTTTTCTTCAAAGCCTTCCCCCCAAAAAGGAGTTTAAAAAAATATATGTGTGTGTTTTTATATATGGATATTAAGGACAATAGAAAGCTTGGAAGTAAAGATTAGTAGAGAAATACTCTCTGAGAACAATATTTTTCAAGTTAGAAAAAAGTCAAAAGGAAATAAACAATTTCCAGGAAGTGGTCTATCTTGTCAATAATCTGTCTAGAAACAGCTTTGCAACATGCTTAACCTACCTCAAAATAAATCTTCATAGAGCCCTTTGGTAGTTTCCTTATTTACTGTTTGCCCTTTCAGGAAGTTTGCTACTTGAGAATAGAAATGCCAGGATCAGATAAAACTTGTAACAGATTGGTTACAGATCTTTTAAGAAATTCACTAATTATTTTTAAAAGCTGATTTGGAGTGATTGCACTAAAGCATGCACTAAAATGCACTAAAATGGATACAAATCACTGGTATTAAAATGTTTCTGAAATGAAAATGGTGCATCAGGCTGTTCAAAAAACGGAAGGTAGACATTTAGGTGGGTTATGCTTGTGTGAAAATGGTGTAGCTAAACAGTGTGGTCTGTCTACAGGTGGACTGGTGGTTCTCCAACTTGAGTGGCCACTGAAGGACCTGGAGTTTTATTAAAACAGAGAGCTGAGCCTCATCCTCTGAGCGTATAATTTAGTGGGATTGGAAAAGTGTGCAAGAATTGATATTCTAGCAAATTCTTGGGTATCTCTGATGGTACTGATCCAGGGACTACACTTGAAGAACCTCTTGGGTCATAATTGTATTCCTGTAACTATTTAGAATAATTAGCAGGATGTATGTAAGAAACTGCCACAGGTTTGGGAGCTCAGGTGAGTCACCGCCATTTAATATCACACCTTGTTCGCAACCAAAAAGCTAAAAAAAGTAGCGAATAATTATATTATTCCAAGCCAAGTGATAGATGAAACCTTCCCTTTAGGGAATGCCAGTGAGGGGGGCAGGGGAAATAAGTTGAATCTGTCACTTAAACTGTTCAAAAATATTACATTTTCTACTACTACTCTTATTTTACTATGACTAGGCTGTGTAATCCAGATCTTCCTATGAAATGTTACTTCTATTACAACTGACTAACTTTAAATTACAGTTGATTCTTACTGTAGAATTTTATATAGCCACCCAAAAGCATGGTTTTGAGAGATTTGAATGAGAAGAGGAAAATGATCATGACATGTTAATTGGTAGAATGCCAAATTGTGTGTGGGTGTGTGTGTAGGTTGGAAGAAAGTAACAGTTTATTAGCATTGGCGATCTTTGGGAACCTGGATTATTACAACACTAATTTTCTTCGTTATATTTTTATATCTCCTATTTCCCAAGCTGTAAACGTTTCTATAATAAAAATTTATGCAAAACTAATTTCTCATAATTTAAACTCTCCTTTGCTCCTCTAAACCTGGTTTTGAGACCCATCACTGACCTGGGTTAGACAAGAGGATAACTCCAGGGGGATCTGGTTGTTTCTTCAGTTGGATGGGATGGGGCCAAAGTCTTTACTAGTGGAAGATAAAAATAATTTAAGGGGAAGATTTTTGGCAACTGACACAAGGATTTTGTAACCACATTTCATCCCAACATAGGATAACAATTTTATTTGCTAAAACTGACAATTAATGAGAAATATGTAAACTGTCTGTGGCATCTGTCAGGATAAGGGAAATCCTGGAAGCTTAGGTTAGATTGTAGACAGTAAATACTGCGAATGGATGGCCTGATGTTGGCACCAAAGGGTTTAGGAATTGGGTGTTTGTATAACCTCTGAGTATATAGGGCACTCCCCAGGGGATTTAAGAATAAGGGATTCAGAACACTTGGGCAACTATGACATAAAGGGTAAAAATCCTTTCTACACTAGCCAATTACTGATCTCCACAAATTGTCCACAGGATCTCTGATAAAAAAATCCTATAAACAGTGTCAAATATGAAATAGGAATATTATAAGCAAAACTTCAGGCCATCCCCATAAACAGTATTTATGCACACATACAAGGGCACAAATATCCATCTAACTAGTGAAAATATGAAAACCTGCATAATTACATATATAACATTGTAAGGTAAATGTTACATGTGACATACATGGCTTATATAACATACATACATACGTACACTATTGTAACATGATACGATTGGTAGATACTCATGTTTCCTAAATTTTGGCTCCATCATTTTCCTCCTCAGTTTCTGTATTCACTAGCTACTTAACAATAAGTTAAAGGCCTTAAACAGTTTTCTTATCTGATTTTATTCTTATTTAATAGCTTTATAAAATATACCCATAATTTGGATATTTGGATTCTAGGCACTTCACAATTTCATGTATTTACTTTTCTCTGTCATGTTGCTTATTCAAACTAACAAAATGTTAGGGATTTCTCTGTCTTGTTTCTCACCAAAAGAACATTGTTCACTTGGGTTATCATTTTATTTGGTCCAAACCTCTGAATAAACGAGGAAATTTAGAAATGGAAAATATATAACGAAATAGTTGAAAATAAATTAGGAGTCAGTGGGTTAACAAAAATATCTGCCAGGATGACGTGAACTCCATAGTGTTGCTTAGATGTGGGGTGATTTTGTTTTGTCCATTCTTGTAAGTGAATGAGTCTGAATGTTTCAGATAAACCCTTCTCCTAATCTAGAAACTTAAAATTAGTGTTGAAAGAGAGGATTTTCAGTATTTTCTCTATCACTAGTCATTTTTTACAATACCCTAGAATGAGAATTAATATATTGCTTAGGTAAATGTTGTCTTCCAGAAAGTGAGCAGTCAGAACACATTATGCAACAACAATAAATATATACCTTATGTTTGCTGTGAACACACACGCATGTGTGATCCCCATTTATGATTTATGAAACATTTCCAAATGGCTTCTATATTTTTGTTGTAATTCAAGTTTAAGCACTTTTATCTGTTTAATTACAGTCTCCAATGTAATGTTCTAAACCCATAAAGCAAGTTATGATGATTTCCAAGTGGCTGTACTCATCAGTGGCATAAACATTTATTTATTTGACTTAAGAGAGAACATTTTTCACAGTGTCTTTCTTTGACAAGGGATCATGTAGTTTTTGGCTAAAATTTAGAAGTGTCAATCTGAACTGCTTTCTGGGATTGTGCTTTTACCTACTCACATACATTAATTTTGCTAAATTGATTAACTAGTGTGAGAGAGTCCGCTCATTAGTGCCTCATCAGTCTCAACTAATTCTTAAGAACCCTGTGTTAATATCCTTCTGATAATAGCGTAGTTCACCATAATTAGCATAGCTAATTGTATTATAAAAATATAGCTCTAAGTTCTGTGGTGCCCCTTTATTCAGATAAGTAGCAGTGAAAGTCAGAAACAATGGAGAAGAATGTATCAACTGCCCTAAGATATTTTGATAAAAATTTTGTGTCTAGTTTCAATTAGCTTTGCAAAAGTGAGGAAAAATATTTTGAACTTTGAGCACTTCAGCCAATTCATCAAAACCTTATTTCTTTCCACCCTATCCCTCTGCGAATTGAATATATCAACTCCACGGTCATCTCCTTTTGTTGCTCCAACCTGCTGTAGTTATGGGAAGCTAAAATAAAGGTGGTGATCCAACTTTTATGTATCTCTAGAGAGAAGGCATACACAGAGAAAGAGAATATGTGAGTAATGTGGTACACCTTAGAAATATTATTTCTATACCATAAATCTAAATGTACTATAAGGAAAAAGAGAGATCAAGGTTGGAACCTGAAGTCTAATGCTGTGTAAGGTTGACCTTTGGAATGCTTTTTGTTTTCAATGAGTCAGTCCATCTTTGCATGTTTGTAAAGGTTGCTGCACCCTTAGTTCATGCACAATTTGGCCCCTGTAGATGCTAGGATCCTAGTTACTTAAGGATTTAAATATCTTCCCTTCCCACCAGTGTACACCATAGCTGAATTTAGTGATTATTACTGGAGTTGAAGTGATCTGCTAAGGACAGCCACCACACATTGATGACAGACAAGGAAGACACCACTACAGTAGTTTGTCGAACTTCAAGACATTTTACTAAAGCGTGATTTATGTCAGATGAAAACAATCACAAAGCAACAAAAGAAGAAAATCGGCCTACTTGGTTAAATTTTCGACAGCAGAGAATAAACTATGTTCATGAATCCTGGGTTCAGTTTCCATACAGGAATATATGGGCTTAATGACTTTTTTTGCAATTATTTATTAATGCTATAAATATAAGCTTAACTACACTATTCCCCTTTTTCTATTTTATTGCTGTTTTAATTGCATGAAGTAGTTAGGCCCAACACTTTTTTGTATATTATATAAAGATAATGCCATTGATCAGTATCTCTTCTATTATTTTAAATGGTAATCTAAAATATTTTACTGAAATGTATGCATTCATTCTTTGATGAGATTAAATAACTTAGAAGCCTTAGATTGCTTCTTAGACTTTTGATCAAGGTCAGATTTGCTTTAGAGGCCGTAGGCTTGAGCTATAAAAAAGAATACAGCTACTCTAGGGAGGTACGTTGACTTTTTTGCTTTTTAAAAAAATACATTTTTTACTTATTTAAAAACAATATGTACCTGTATGCGTTGTAAAAATCTGGAAGATATGCAAACTAAGATAAGATAATAAAAATCACCTCCAATTTTATTAATAATATAATAGGTAACAACTTGAGATTTTCATGTATTTTCTTCCAGTCTATTTTCTTCATGCGCATGGGTACAAGTACACTTTTTTTTTCAAAATTAAAATCGTACTTTGTATCTTGTTTTTATATTATGACTATCTAATATATTATGAATAACATATATATATGAATATCTGATATATTGTTAACCATTCTTTTAAAACCTATGGTAATATTTTTTGGAGATCAACTACAATACAAATTCAATTTTAAAAATCTTGGAGAATTTAGAAATGTATAGAAAAGAAAATGAAAATAACCTATTATATTATAATTCAGGATGTTTACATTTTTGTGAATGTCCTTTTTACTTCTCAGACCTTTTTAGTGGCAGGACAATATTCTATCTTAAAGTTGATTATCATTTTTTGGTCCAATTTTCCTACTTGGAGACATTTCTTTTTTTCCAGAATATTTTTTAATTTAAAAAAAAAAGTCTTCAGAAGGTTCTTTGGCTTCAACTTGACAAAGTTAAGCTTTTTATTTGTTTCTCATCAATATACTACCTCCATGTCATTATCCCTTATTTTGTTTCTATTACAAATCTCTTCACCTATATAATTTTACTTCTGTATTTCCTTAATAATCAACATAGGTTATCCCAAAATAACAGATATCTTGAAGAATATTGAGAAAGCTTAAAAGAGAAAGGTAGGAAAAACTAAATGAATGTTTTAGATCTATGATTCAAGACAACTTTCTTTAAGGGTGTCTGATCATTGGAGGAGGAGAAGAAAATCCTAGAATTTATGGTGGTATGTCTCAAAAACTGTTGGTTGTAAAACCCAGGATTATTGCAATTGCCTCCTCTCTAGAAATAGTTAAGAATATACTCATCCTTAAGAAGGTGATGATAATTAAAGACAATACCTATTTGCAATGACCTTTAGAATTCTATAGGAATTAAACATGCCATTTATAACTCTTTCTATCATAAAATATCTTTTGCTGGAAAGTACTGTAACACTTAGATTCAGAAGAGCTAGATAAAATAGGAGAACTGGATACAGTCATTGCGAAAGAGATTTGACCTTGATTATACAACCCATATGAAATAACAGCAAGCTACAGAAATAAGACCTTGACTAATCTGACCCCAAAAAAGACAACAATTGCAAAACGAAACATAATGCTAGGAAAAATGTCAAACCTAATACTTTTTTTTAAAAAAAATGCATAAATGTTAAATCAATAAAAAATTGGGTTTTTAAATACTTGTTGGTTTCAAAAGGCTTTTAAGAAGTCCTTGAATTTCTGGTTTCACTTTATAACAAAATCTCTCTGGGTCAGGATTTTAAAATATGAAATACTCCACAAAAGATTATCACAAAATACAACCATAATATCTTGAATAAATAAACACAATAGAAGCCTTTTAGGTGGTAACAGGATGTCCATATGAATATATTTTATTTATGGAAGAACTGAGAGATGTCTTCTATATTCTATTTGAATGATAATGATGTTGATGTGTAGTGTACTTCTAAAAATTATCAGAGATTGTTGTCTTCTGTAGTTGTGATTCAAGATTCTATTCTACTTCAGACTGTCTCATTGTATTTGCATCAAATTTCAACTATTTACAGAGCACTGTGCTCAATAAAATACAGAATGAATCAAGAAACTTTCTGGCTAATGCAATAAAAAAGAAACAGATTAATAATGTTTAATTTTACATTTATAAATAGTACATAAAACAACAAATGATATAGTATATAATAGATTGGTAAATAGTAAGGTCACAGATGCCCTATCACCAGGCTTGTACATTATGAATATTGACCTTGACTAATCTTGTACATTATGAATATTGTAAAAGCCTGGTGATATAAGAATATTATTTGTGTCTTTAAAATTTTTATTAAGAATATTGTTTAAGAATATTGTTTGTGTCTTTAAAATTTTTATTAAGAATGATTTTTTACAGATGCAGTTCATTATGACTATCTATCTCATGTTTGCCTCTCATATAGCACAGGCTGTGATTTCTGTGGATCTGTACCCTTGTTGAATAGTCTTGCTAAATAGATTGACAAAATCCAGCAAGTACATTTATTAAGTAACAACTGCTTATTTGTGTTCTTAGTTGGTATTAGGTTGGACAAATTATTTTTATCTCTCTACAATTTCATTTTCTTATCTATTAATATTAGTACCTATTTCCATGGGAAGTACTGTCATACATGTGGGTCTAAAATGAGGGAAATGATGTAAGTATTTAACACAGGCCTTGTCATATGGCAAATACGGTCATTATCATCATTATTGTTTTTATTAGTGAACTTGAATCATGTTCTCTACTCTACCAGAATATGAAACAAAATGATAGTCACCAAATTTCTTTGCAATGGCTACTAACTAGCGGCAGGAGTTTCTTTAAACATGGTGAAAGATACCAGCAATTCTAAAGCACATTCTTAGTTAATTATTTTGTTTAGCTGAGAACAAAAACATACAAATTTATCTAGATATATATGATTTACTTAGTGACAAGTGATACGTACAAACAAAACCTACTCCAAAATTCAAAAAGAATGTGTAAAATGTATGTATCTGTATGACTTATATTTATTAACTACATACCACATGTCTGTCTGTGATCTTTAATTTTTCATTTTTCTGAGCAAAAGGATGTGTCAGAAGAGGACGCAATTTTTAAAAACAGTAAAGTAGGCTCAGCTCCTGTAGCTCTAGGGCGCCAGCCACATGCACCAGAGCTGGCGGGTTCGATTCTAGCCTGGGACCACCAAACAACAATGACAACTACAATAAAAAAATAGCCAGGTGTTGTGACGGGTGCCTGTAGTCACAGCTACTTGGGAGGCTGAGGCAAGAGAATCGCTTAAGCCTAATAGTTTCAGGTTGCTGTGAGCTGTGATGCCACAGCACTCTACCCAAGGCGACAGCTTGAGACTCTTGTCTCAAAAAAAAAAAGGAAAGGAAAGGCTAATAGGCCCACGTTCATGAATTATTCAATCAATGGCTACCTATACTGCCAAGCAGTGAGGGGCATAAACACATAGATTGTTCATTAAATAGTATAAAAAGCAAATAAAGTGTAAAATAAAGCCCCAACATGCTAAATATATAGAAATTTTGCATGCCATTGGAATGTCAGAAAAAGTACTGGTGTGTGGTACCAAGTTACACAAACCAGATTTGAAGTATTTTATTAATTTTTACATCTGGACCAGATCGAGGACATTTGGCCTGAAGGTTTAGAGATGAACAGAATCTTGCTGAACTGAAAAGGGAGACATCTATCCTAGAAATATGAGTTTGAAGGCTCACAAATTCATGGAAAGATGTAAGGAAGAGTCATGAAGTTTGTCTCCCTGGAGTCTTTAAGATATTAGGCAAGCTGTTATAACCACTTTAAGAGATGTAGACAAGGAGTGTTGAGGACGGATGGAGAAATGAAAAGGTTAATTTCAACCAAGCAATATTGGTGGGTAGGGGAGGATGTGGTGGATTGGAAAGGGCTTCCTGGATGAAGTGGCATTTGAGCGTTCATCATTCACAAACCATTTCACGCAGGACTGGTATTACCGCAGAGCAGAGCTGGCCTGATCCTGATGTCGGATACGGCCAGCCAAGATTATTGATACAGATACACAGCCTAGAGCCCTGGGCTAGCTTAGTTGATGGACGTTTTTCTCTCTGTGATCACGTTCTGCCATAGGAAATGAAGAGGTTCATGGGATTGACAGATTCTGGGTTTCTTCATTCTGAGAAAAACTTCAGATTCAGACGCTGAAAGCTGTGTGAACTCAAACACGTCAAACCGAGAGAGAAGAATCTGGCATGTCACAGAAAAAGAGACGTTTTTACTGCCCTACTTTGGGTCCCAAATGCAGGGAGATTTGCTGAAAAGTAGCACATTCCCTACAGAAGTAGGACACCTGGTAACCCTCATTTTAAGAGTGAGGCCAGATCTAGCTGGAGCCCGATTAGTAAGTAATTTCTACTTTCCTGCAGTTGTGAAAAGTCCCCTCAAAAGCGGTGTGGACCCTCATTACTCAGGAAATTGCATTATGTTTAATCTTTGAAATCCTAGTATGTGTAGCAATAAAATAATGAAGGTGCTCATCAGTTGTTGTAAGTTGCTTTATTTCCTTTAGGATAATGAAGGGTGTGTCCCGTGCAGCTGGCAGAACCCCTCGTGCTCAATAATTAGCAGTAATTTCAGTTAATACCCACCTAGCAAATCAAAAATTATCCAAGCATCTATCTCATAGCTCTTAGTTAAAAAAAAAAAAATGGAGGATGACACAGGTAAGTTTTTCTTTTTCTTGGCGAAAGTTCCTGTGAAGACTACAGTGTGTCATGGTGACTTTGAATAGCACATATATCCATTGCATTTTAATGCCTACACTTGTGGCATTCATAGCTATTCTTATGATTGATGCTTTCTTTTTTAAGGCTGTTTTGTGAATAGACTGAAGGCAAGGGCCTTGTATCCTTGACATATATTTGAATCTAACTCCAGCTGGCCTGGGGGAAAGCCCTGCTCTTGACCTCTTCAAGTCTCAGCTTTGTAATATGGAAAATGAGCAGAAGGATACTCATGCAGCTTATGATGCGGCATTACTGTTGAGATGGAGCAGCAGAGAGTGCTTGGTAAACTGCAAAGCCCCACTGTGCTAAATATATTAAATAGAAATTTTGCATGACATTCATTATAGACACTTCCATGCCATTGGAGTGTCAGAAAAAGTACCGGTATGTGGTACCAAGTTACAAAAACCAGATTTGAAGTATTTTATTAATTTTTACATCTGAAACAGTATTAGACCCGCTAGTGTTCTATCCTAATGGCTCCAAATTGGCAAAATATTTGATAAACTGTTAAGTTCTTTATAGTGGGTGTATGTTTTCCGTTAAATATAACTTGAGGACTTTATCAGGTTAAAACCAAAGTCAAGACATCTTTATTAGGTAAAACTTCTTCATTGTAAATTAAACTAGCTAGATACATTATAGAACAGTATTTATCAAACTGCGTTCTGTGCTTCAAAGGCCTTGGCATCACCTGGAAACTTAGAAATTCAAATTCTTATGTCTCATAGGTATTTGATCTGGGAGGAGATGTTTGAGCTTGGGAGATGGTATTTGAGCTCAGGATGTGGTATTTGAGCCTGGCTTCAGTGAAATGAGGGGCAAACCCACTTATAAAAGGGCAATGAGTTAGCTGAGTCAGAATTTAAGAACAGGGCCATCTGGGGGCAGCAGATGGAATTCTTTCCAGCCTCTGACTTGGGCTTCTCCCCTCTGTCTAACTCATTCCTCTTTCTCTGCAGATGGGCCTCTGCTTCCTCTTCCACAAGGTGGATAGAGCCTACTATCAGCTATATGAACACTCTGACTCGTGTCCAATTCAAATGTCCTAAGAAAGAATTCTGATTTTCCCAGATACTTCTCTGCTCAAAACCCTCCACTCCCTTCCCAGCTCACGTGGAGAGTAAGAGCCCAGCCTCCTGCAACCTCTCAGATCCATTCTTTTCATCACATACCATACCGCAGCCACCTGGGCCCCCCTTACTTTTCCCAGGTCTTCTACTCCAAAGTCTTTTACCCACATGAAAGTCTGCATTTGTTCTTCCTTCTGTCTGGAATACCTTCCTCCCAAATATCCATGACCTGAGCCCACTCTCTTCTTGCCTTTAGGCTGTTACTCAAATGGCACTTGCTCTGAGAGGTCTTTTAAGAATATATAGGAAAGTACAGCTCCTTTGTCCTTCCCCCGTACTACCTTCCCCCTTTTGCTCTTACCAGCATCACATATACTAGGAAATTTGCTGATTTTTTTTAATTCTATGTTTCCCTTTCATCAGAATTTGTGCTTTATGAGGACATGGGTTTTTGTTTGTTCTGTCCTCTAATTTATCACTAGCCCCTAGAAATATGCCTTGTACATAGTAGATGATTAATAAATCTTTGATGAATGAATGGATGCCAAAGAGTATGGGGTGATTTTATATAAAATGTGTGATGTTAACTTGGACTGTAGGATAGAAATCATGAGGGAGTAAGAAGAGTTACAACAGGGTGGAGTAAAATATTTTTGAATTGGTGATTACAAGACATGAGGTGTCAGTTTTAGTCTTCCACTGAATGGTCTTGAGGAAGACATGGAGACTTAGTTGGCCTCTGCTTTGTCATATTAGTAGGAAGAAAGTGGTAGAAATAAAGCTGATTGGGGAGGCAAGGAGTCGGCTGAGCAGCATCTGCAGATGTTTCAAGCTTTCATACTCCATGATGGGGTATATAGTTACTTACACCAGATATGTGGAACAGTGTTTTATAGTCTGTGTGGGAATTCACTGCCAAATACCCAAGAAAAAAATTGTGTGTGTGTGTGTGTGTGTGTGTGTGTGTGTGTGTGTAGATTCACCTTGAATTCTGTTCCTAGGACTATTAGTTGGCATCTGAAGCACACATTTCAGAATGTATGCTTAAAGCATTTGAAATATTTAAAGCATTTCAAATATCTTTATCATAATCAATATGTATTAGTTTTCTGTTGAAACACAACAAATTATCAGTAACATATTGGATTAAAACAACACACATTTTTTATCTTGGTTTCCATGAGTCAGAAGACCATGCTCAGTTTAAGTGGGCCGTCTACTTGAGATCTCGCTAGTCTACAACAGAGGTGTTGGCCAAGCCCAAGGTCTTACCTGATGCTTGGGGTCCTCTTTAAAACTCGTGTTGAAATCGTTGGCAGAATTTAGTTTCTTGCATCCATAGACATCATGGTGATTTGCTTACTCAAGACCATCAGGAGAAACTCAATTTCCACCTGTAGTAAAGGCTTACCCCAAGGAAACGCACTGTTGATTAACTCAAAGTAGAATGATGAAGGACCATAATTACATCTGCACACTCTCTTGACCTTTGCACTATGACTAGTCTCAGGAACGAAATCTCATCACTTTTGCCATATTTTCTTATTTAAAAGCAAGTTATGGGTATTGTTCATGCTCAAGAGAAGGGAGGTATATATGGTCATGGGTTGGTGGGGGGCCCTCTTAGAAATCTATCACAGTATAATAGAGGGCATAGTAATTATTGTAAGAGTTGTATAAATCTTTCATTTTGGAAATGAGAATTATTGAGATAATTTAATTGACTGGAGAGATTCATTGCCCCTGAATTAAAGACATATAGAAGCTGTTGGCCCAGCTGCCCAACATCTTTGAAGAAGTTAGTACTTATGGTCAGAATGGCATTAATCCTTGTTTTACATTTCATGGGGGCCTCCAGTACTTACTGCCTGGCTTGACTGTATGGTTGCAGATGGTTGCATCTGCCTCAGCATAAACATTTTTCTTTCTCTTTCTTTTATTCTTCCTCCCTTCCTCCCCCGTCCCTCCTCTTTCTTTCTCCTCTCTCTCTCTCTTTCTTTTTATTATTCTTTGAGACAGGTCTCATATACCTGGGCTGAGAACAATGGCATCATCATAGTCACTGCAATTTCAAACACCTGGGATCCACCAATTCTGCCTCTACCTCCCAAGCAGCTGAGACTATAGGGGGATACCACCATGCCCGCTGATATCTCTTTCTTTTGGGGAAGGGGAAGATAGGTAGAGACCAGAGTCTCACTTGTGTTCAGGCTGCTCTCAAACTCCTGGCCTCAAGTGATGCTCCCTCCTTGGGCCCCAGGTGCTGGGATCACAGGTGTGAGCCACTGTACCCGGCCTAGAATGGACATTTTTTATGGGGCTCATTTCAGAGTGTCTGGTAACGGAGAGTGGGACTTACCCAAGTTGACAATGCCTATTTTGTGTCTGCTCATCAACAAGGTTTAAGGTTTAGCAGAATTTAGTCTGAGACTTGCTTTCATAGACCACTCACTAATGAAATTGCAGGACAAGCAAACATACTTACTATCTACCTCTGATTCCTGATGACCATGATTATTTGCCAAAATAGTGAAAAGCAAAATTGGCTTAGGTCAGTCCACGTAAGAGAGAAATCATGAGGTGCTCACATCACACATTGTCACACGCTTGAGATTGCCCAGATACATTAGCAGGTTAACAGTTAAATTGCAAATGTGTGCAACAATCAGCGAAATCATAAGAAGAAGAATGATTTTGGAAAAAGTGTGCTCTGTGTTCTGGGAAAACTTATAGGTTTGAAAGTCTGCCTGTTTATTCAGAGTTCTAAATATCCTGCTGGAAAGGTCAACCTACAAACCTAAATGTATGACTTGATATAGTTGCTAAATCTTTCCGTTGCTTCAGTTTCTTGGGGAGTAGATCTTAAATTATCTAGAATCTGTAATACCTTTTAAGAGAATAATTGACTAGACTGGAACACTCCTAGCCACCAAATTCTATTAATTCTGTTGATGGTAGTGCTCCTGGAGTCACATGTGATATATATAAACGTTTAATGAGGATGTTACAGTTTTTGATACAACACTGAAAATGAAACCTATAAAAGTTTTCTAATCAACTGTGCAATTTAGATAATCCTTTTAAAAGGGAGCTACACTTTACTAACTGGAAATTGTCAGTAAGTGTGTTAGAAAAGTTCACCATGCTCCACTCCACAGTCTTAACATTTCCCAGCTAGACGGACAAAGAAACCAAACAAACAACTACGAAGAGAAATATTACCAATCTTTGCAGTCAGTTCTGCCTTTAATTCATCAAAGCCAAAAGTACTGATTTTTGAGTATCTGCTGTTCAGTAACTCTCTTAGGCTTTCTGTTTTTTTGTTTGTTTCTTCTGTTTTATTGTTGTTAATTAACTGATTGAGCATGCCTTATCCCTAAATTTCTTTAAAATATCAAGTGTATCTTGTGACCACCATCAGCTGCAAACACAGCATCAATTAACTTACCAAAGCAGAGTCTTTGGTGATTAATCCATAATGACAGGGCTGTTCTCCCGACTGATTAAATTCATTATCAAGCAGCCAGAGGTAGAGCACTCTCTGTGGAAGATTTATTGCTCTGGAATTACCTTTTTGCTGACACAGATGGAGCTAGATTTGGTAAATAAGAAAGATGAAATTATCAGAGGCACCTTTTTAAAGGATAGTGTTTGGTTCTTTTATAAATAGCTAGTTTTATTTTCAGTGCCTTAACTCTAAAAAAAGAAACATCTCCTTAAACATCTGTCATCTTTGGTCATTTATAAGGCAGTTGAAATTGATTATCACCATATGGAATGATTGCTCTCTATAAGAATCTTGTGTGTGAAACATGACAAGGCAGTGAAGATTATAGTTTTAATTCTCTCTGCCACCACCTTGGTTCACTTTATCACCAGCAAAGTTGGGTTTGGTTAGTAACTTCATAAACGATTTACTTACCTAGTTTTCCCCCTTTCTAAGCCCATCCAGAGCTGAGTAAGCTCTCTTCTGTGATCAGATCTCTTTTGTGAAAAATTTAGTCTTAATTCAGAATTCTTGTGCACACACATACACAAACCAGAATATGCTTTTTCTATATCTAAATGTTATTCATTTACTCTATCCTTTCTTTAAAGTTTTGTGATCCACCTAAGCCCACAGTGACTCCCTCCTTGTTACCATCTACATGCCTCTTGGCTTTGGAGCTCTCTTTCTATAACTTCACATTTTTCTGGATGTTTATTTTTAATCTTCAATGAACTTGTGGGTGCCGTGAGGGTAGAAAAGCCAGACTTTTCCATGTGCCCCATGTTTAACATTGGGTCAGACAAGGAGTATCTTTATAAACAGACCAATTACCTACTCTCAGACTTGTGGAGAACCTAAGAATTTATTTGCTCTGTTAAGCTTCCCTCTAATCCATTTTCTGCATGCCCGTTTGATGATATATGAAAGAGAATACTTAAACTTTCTGTCTTAAGGGCACTGTCAGGCTATATGGAGCGCAGGTAGCAAAGGAAATGGGGGAAAGGAATGTGCAGAAATAGCAATGAAATCCTATATTCCCTCACCACTGGCCACTGATTCTTAAACCCTAATGTTTTGTTTGTCAATTATTTATTTGTTTGCGGGCAGGAAAGGTGGGAATTCTGGGCTCCAGATTTTACTGTGAAATTTTGGTTACATTACTCAAGTTTTCTGAGGGTTTACTTCCTCATTTTAAATGTAATAAATTAATACTTGTTCCTTTGGATTGCTGAGCAGGCTAAATAGGGTAACGGGAATACAACAACTTGCAAAATGCCTAGCTTAAGATAGATACTCAAAAGATCTTAATCCCCTTTACCAACTGTAAATTGGTCTTGGGGTCATTTTAGAAGAAAGGGGAAGGAGAGTGGTTATAACTGTTATTTAGGATATTATTCATACTGACATTGAGTTATAGGTTATAAATTTTGAACATGGAAGATTTAATCTCAGCTGTGATTACCTATTATTGAAGAGTCATGCTTTTACTTAGATTGACCCAGGGAGAGGACCTGTGGGTGGAAAGTAGGTGTAAATCAGTCAAGATAGCTTTGTGTATCAGTGAAGGGATAGAACCACATGTGCTGATAGAAATTAATTTTGCAGTTGGCGTTTACCTTTTATAAGCACACTCTTAAAGTTACCACAGCCCTAAAACAAAAATAACAGCCTTAGAAGGAGACATTTTTTCAAGGCAAAAACTAATAATGGTGATGACAATAAGCATTTTAGCTTTTCTGAGATTCCTTTAGTTTGTATTTAGTGACATAATTTGATCCCCCCTCGCCCAATTTGGTTGGTAAGTTTCAATAAAGACTGTAAGGCTAATGTTGGTATGTTGTAAGAATTCCTTTTTTTCTGTTGTATTCCCATAGCACAGTCTCTTGATAAATCACCGGGGATCCCCCTTCCATTCACTTGTAGGTGAGGCAATTTGCTTTCCCTACCTGTGTTAAGATTAAAGCCAGAGGTAATGACTTTCCATTGTTACACTGGGGAAATGAATGAAACAACAACATATCATCCTATAAAAGATGAGGGCTTCTTAACTACAGGGGAGGAAGTATCTTTGGCAAGATTCCCTAGAACCTAAACTTATTCTGGAAGTGTCTTCAACCTAGAATACAGGACAAATGTCACAATTTCTAAGAACAGTTGAACACTTTCAAGACACAGTCTTTCTAGCCTAAAAGCCAAAAGAGGTAGAGAGGGGAAGCAAACTGAGAGCAGACACAGGATGCTCTTGAAGTCAAGCTCAAGAAAAATTAACCTCTCTTGCCTTCTCTGGGGTGGTCAAGAGCACAGTATGGAATCCAGCTGTCTTTGAGGTTTGTCACAGCAGTATTATCTGTGAAGGATATCATTCATACTGACATTGAGTTATAGGTTATCAATCCTAACAGGACAAACACTGACATTTCCCAAAGGGAGAGAGTATGTGGCTTCTTAAAATGGAAAGTGTTACATGTACTTGAGTAAAGCTGATTAATGATACTTACTTGTAAATTTTGCCAAGCTTAACAGATCCCTGTGGTAGAACATACACACAAATTATTCGAGGTAACAGCATCTGACGTTTCTTTTCCCTGTTCTTTTCTTTTTCTTCCCCTTAGGAGTTCTGTGACCATATATAGACATGGCATCAGTTTACAGTTTGTAGAATGAGAATTTTCTGTTTCGATTCATAGATGAAAGTCCGGAGTTGAATGTGATTATTACAAATATTTCTTGATTTCTGGTAGCAAGCTGTCTAATCCTCCTTGCCTTAAGAGGGGCTTACCTTAATTTTCTTCTTTTTAAATTACTTGGCCTTTGCAGCTGTGCCTTGGAAAAGCATTTCATTTTCTCTGAAGGGAATAAACAATGCTTATAAATTAAGACGTGGGTAGGACATTACATCCTGATTTCATGTACGAATATAGCCCTGCTCTTGGTTCTCACTGCCTGGGCCCAGGAGACCAACTTAGGACCTGGGTCTGTTATAAAACTGTTGTCTGGCTGCCGGGCTGCTGCTACAGCAACGAGGAATCAGTGTCGTCACAGGCTCAGAATCTGCCTGCTGGAGAAGGAGAAGGTCTTTCCAGAGCACAGAATCAATTCAGTCTGCTCAGAGACAATTTTGCATTTCACATTCCAAGGAAATACAGTTTTACCTTTAATTCTTTCATGTTCCCACTTGAACTATATTTGCCTGTTTGTTCCCTCTCAAGAATCACATAAAATCTCATGACAATAGCAAGAGCTAGGTTTATTGAGCATTTACTGTGTTGCAAGTTCATGGTACATAGTGCTTTACTTTCATTATCTCATTCAGTCCTCACAAAAACTGTAATAGGAAGTAGATCTTATTCTCTTCTATATGTTAGGAATGAGGAAATTGAGGCTTGTTAACACTGTAGTCAAGTTTGCCAACTCCAAAGCCCATGTTCACAATCATCAGATACTGTGTGACCTTCCCAGTCAGACCCATAATAGCAGGATTGCTCTGGGCCTCCGCCTATCACCATCTATTTTCTCTTATTTCTCTTACCTTATTGGTGAAGGTGTGATGTTTATAGGAAAGGTGAAGATGAAGGAATGCAATTTGAGAAATTTTCTCCTACTTTATTCAAAAGCTAACCTCTAGATTGGAAAGATAATGTGAGCCGATACCTGAAATATGGGCTTTGGGGTATGAAGACCTGAAATGAATGGGAATGAGATTATTCCAGAGGTTGGGCAAAGGGGCACCAGTGTTATTTTGAGAAATCCTCAAACCTTGGGCATAATTTTGCAAAAAGAGATCACTTCTAGTTATCACATCTCTATAAAATGAACCTTTCTACAAGTCACGGGGAAAGCCTCGGAGGTCTCCCAAGTCAGAAAATGAAACGTGGGTGGTCTTTATACCTATGGATTTCTAGGGCTTGGCTTCAGAGGACAACGAGTGTGCTAAGTTGTGCTAGATAAAATGCAACTTGGAATCATAAGCTTTGGAGTTTAGGTTCTTGGTGTCTTTGCTTAGTTTTTCTGACCTTTAGTTTCTTACTTGTAAAATGGAAATTGTAAAGGTAATATAGTATTAGTAATACTGCTATTATAATTAAGAACACAGGGTGAAAGTGCTTGTAAATTATAAAATATAGAGAGTTGGTATTAACCTTGTAGGTGCTATTCCAAGAAATGGTAGAGGCTTTCTTTGTTTTCATTGTAATATATTTACTGAATTAGTGTAGTTTGTAAATTTAGCTTATTTTATAATTCATTAGTTTATTTAAATGCACTTTTAGCAAGAAGGTGAAGTCAATTCTGATAAGATATCTAAGAAATAAAATGTTCACCAAGATACTGTGTTAGACTCAAGGATAGGTTAGCCTGTCAATTACATAGGAAAAAGCAAAGTCAACCTAAAAGACAATAGTAGGCAAGTGTGGCCAACACACAAGTTTGAGGCAAAGTGAAGAGGAAAGAAAAGAGGCATTTGAAAGCCTTTGCCATACAAGAAGTTGGGAGTGGAGTGGGCACTGGAAAAAAGTTTGGAAATGTCAATTGATTCCTTAAGGATCTGTGTCCTTTCTCCTGTCTCACTTCTACCAAAAAATGTCTGAGCCTTCAGAACTCACCAATTTGCATTATGATCCTAAACAAAACTCTGAAAGCATCATCACTCCTGCCTATAAAGTGACTCAGTGACAAGTACAGAGAAGAAAGAACTTTGTCCTGAATTTTCACTGGCATCCTGTAAATATCTTGCCAATATTATCCCACATTTATAAATGTACAGCTGTTACAATGCCATATGTCCTGATTCCATATATTCTAAAACCCACAGCAACACACAAGGTCTTATAGTTATCTCAACTTCTCTACATCTTCTATGGTCTTCGTATCATAGATCTCAATTCTTATAGAACTATCACAAAGATATCAAACCAAAAGATAAATTCAGAATTATTTCCTTGGTGTTTCTGAGCAGTTTTCGGTCTCCTTTATGTTTTACATCGGCAGCGGTAATATCCAACTCTTTCTCAGGATGTGCAGCTCTCAAAATTGGCTGCCGGGTTTCACCCACAGATGATTCCTCACATTGGCGCTGGCCAAATGTTCACCAATTTAACTGGAGAGACATTGATGAGATCTGCTAAAAAAAAAATCCAAACTGACTTGCCAGCACTTTGCTGTCTGCACACTCCGTGGTATTGGTGCTAACAAGTACTAAAGTGGCTGACTCCATAGATAGATGGACAGGGCACTGGGAACTGCTCATCCACAGCCCAGGAAGCATTACTTACACAGCTGAGATTTGACAGAGCGCAGTGAAATATCCCCAGACATCTGAGTGGGGCGGAAGGCAACATAAAACTCCTAACACGAGCATTGCTGGATTTATTATTTTTCGTAGTGTGGATTTGTTGACGTTCATGCACATGAACAATGGAGAGATTATATGCGGCTGTTTCAGTTCCCCGTTTAGTGCTTCGTGGCCTTGTCTGTAGGAGGACGTCACATAGTTGTTATGTCCCTCAGCACTGAGGTGGCAGACACCCCAGACACAACCAGGCTTCGACTAGGACAGGGTGAACGGGGTAAGAACAGTGATAACGCAAAATGTTTCTCAGTTTTAAAAACAAGAAGAGAATTCCAGTTCTTTTCAAGAAAACTAGCAAATCCCAGTGCTTTCCAATGAATTTAAATACAGAATATCAAACAAATTCCTAAAAGAATTCGGTGTTCAAGAGAAGCTAAAATAGGTTCCTTTAAGACTCCACATCAAAATAAATTTATTTTTATTTTTTGGCAAGGTCAATAAATTAAAAACATAGACATAGTTTACTAATTTAGCAAAATAGATGCAAAAATCTTTCATGATATTATCGTGAATAAGGGTGCACATGGCCTGGATATTATCTGTAGTTGTCACCCACAGAAATTCTGATGATTGGTTCAGCATCAAACCACGAGTAGTCCCTGTTAAAAGTGTTCAGGATTTGTCCTTAGCTCTAGTAACACCCACACTTTTGTCGATGATTAAAAGAAGTAACAGGTTAAATACGTAATGAGATGTACAGATAACAAAGAAGTTGAGAGGACTATGTAAATAGATTAAAAATAAGAAGTGTTCTTCTTTTCCCTAACAGCAGTTGGGGTTTCTACTCGGAGAGGGAGAATTGATGCAGGACATCTGGCACCCTAGCCAGCTCAGCGGAGCCGGCGGACCTGCCGCCGCCTCCTTGGTGGTGTTGGTGCTGCGGCAGCCAGCTGAAGAGCCAGTGGGCTGGATGACAGGCAAGGAGGGGGACCTACAATGCCCACCAGAGGCTCCAATAGCCAAAAAGGCTGAACAACTGCTGAGGAGACACCTGTGCCTTGGTGTCTCCTTCACTTTACACTTGGGACTAAATGTGGAACCCCCA